>JANTPZ010085153.1:0-26853 GCA_025593235.1 Vachellia pachyceras
CTCTTCTCTTCGTCTCTTAAGCTCTCGACCACCACGCCTCCAGACCTCCATCCCTACCCATCCTTCTCACTGATCACACCATTCCATTTTCTCTCGCGAAGCTTCGACCTCTCTTTCTTTTTTTCCACCAATTTGTTTTCAGCTCTCACGCCATCACCATCCGTAAGTCCCTCTTCCCTTGCGGCTTATCTTTGTCCTTCCATCTCTATAATCTCTCAGAAAAGTTTCGCTCACCGTTCTCTGCCACTGCCTTAAGCCCACTTCCGTTGGATCTTAAAAAAACAACCCGGGCCACTCGCCTAAACCGGCGAGTTTCCTGGGTTGACCCCGGGTTTCACCTGGTCAATCCGGGTCACCCTGGGTTGACCCAACCCGGGGTCAAGGGCTTGACCGAACCGGCTCACCGGCCGGTTCACCGGTTTCCAGTCCGGTCCGGTTTTCATTACCATGGTTAGAAAGGCATATGATACCCTAAATATGATTCAACATGTTTCGGGAGAAAATTGAAATTAATATAATAATTAATTACTCTACATTATTAATTAACTTTATTATGTCAATTACTCCTCTATAAATACTTTAGGGTCAAACATGTTCTATAATCCAAAGTCATCGATTTGAATTTAATGGTCAAACATGAATGTTCATTAGCCCAAAAGGGCATATTATTATAACAATTTCTACATTTTATATTATTATAATAATTAATTACTCTACATATTGCTTCAACAAATAGTTAAGAATACTCAATGCTCCTCGAAAAACAGTACAAGGGAAAAAATGTTTAAGGCTAAATTATAAACCATAACTGTGTGTTACAGAAGAAAAGTATATTGACTAATTCAAGTTAGTGGTCATAGAAGATTAATTATGTCACTTAAAACAAGTGTTTGATAACACTCTTATTATATATCAATTTAGATAAGAGGGGTCTGTACTATGATAAAGGATACTCCTTCTGCTTTATCAAAAGAAAAGAAAAATAAAAGTTTATTTTCTTTGCTATATCCCAGTCGCAAAGAATAATGTTAGCAATGGGTTAGTTTAATTAAGGGATAAATTTGTATACAGGAAGGAAAGGTTAATACCTACAAAATACTACGAAAAATCTTTAGAGAATGTATATGCAGCTAATGATTCTAAACTAACTATAAATTATTTTTTGTTTGAAAATTCATTTATTAGGATCTAAAAAGGCCACATTTTGTTTGAGGGCTTGTTTAGGGTACAAAGAATTAAAATTTTTAAACTTGCTATGAATTTAAAGGCATTAACTATAACCAAAAACCAAAACTAAAATTGATTTATAAGTACAGTGACTAAAACTAATTAAAAGTACTAAAAAACTATATAAGATTCTAAAGAAGGGATTTAATTACCAAAAACTTCTAATAATGACAAGTAAGAAATAAAAATCCAAAATCATTTCTTACACTAAAACTTATCATTGCATACTCTTTAATTGTTATTAAACTTTGAAATAATTAAATCTCTTTATGATAGCCTCATAGTAATTTTGCCGACTATTCAATTACGCTATACCTGGGAGAATGATCTATGGTACCTCATGCATCTCTTAGCATGAATGGCATGCCTACTTTTTACATCTTGAGACTTCTCTTGGAAAGTTGTCACTCCTGGACCACTTTAACCCCTGAATTATGTGTTTTTGTAGTGATGAAGAATCATAATTTTATTATCAATACTTAAGAATAATTATTTATTTATTTATAACTGTACCAAAGATATTTCAGTTTTTTTTTTGCATTTTATTAGTTTATATAATGCCACTAATTTGAGTGTTGTGTTAATGTTGAGGCCAAGGGTTTTTCTCACATGTCACGTGGTTGAATCAAGCAAATAATATATACAAACAAGCATTAAAACGAAGTTCTAGCCAGAGCCTTAGACAGAAGAGCAAAAGAAAAAAACCCAAATACGATCAGATAAGAGATTTGTTAATCCGATGAGAAATTCATAATTAACTATATATGGTTCATAAACTTTCCACATCAAAGCTACAAAATATCAATTATCAAGTCTTAATATTTCTTTCTTGATACGAAAGTATCTTTTATCTTATATGAAAGAAAAAGCAAATCAAACAAAACATTGAGACCCACCACCCAAGCTCAAATTTCTGTGTGGCATCAAAAGAAGAACGAAAAGCAGTGACAATAATTGAAGGATATAGGAGGATGCATGAACAACTCTAACGGAATAAATTTAATGATACATAATAGTATTTCAAAACATATGTTATAATTAAATAATTTATTTAACTTACATAATCTATCTAAAAAAAGTCAATTGACTTCTATATTATAAACCAAAGGTGATATTATTTATTATTCATGGGCATTGTTTAGGGTGAAAAGTGGCTTTAACCACTTAAAAATGAGTTCCAAATTCAAATCCTATTAATGTAAAAAATGTATTTAGAAGAACTATTTTGAATTAGGTTGTTAAACAATACTTGAATATGATCCAATCAAATAGTTAAATAAAAAATCATATTATTTATTATTTATGAATAATTTGATTTAGTGTAAACTTTATGTTTTATATTAAATCAAGCTATAGAAACTAGACTTTGACCACTAACGCAATGTCATAAACGAATATGTCATAAACCTTGCGTATATGTCATAAAATTATAGCAAAACGAAATAAGTTGGTGTGTACTGCTTAAAATACTTGAATAATGACAAAAAGGCATCCAAAGTATACAAATTCTTTAAGTTACTAAAATAAAATAAATCCCCAACAAACTTGCTGTAACAAATGGAGTCACATCAGAATTTTGTAAGCGTGGAAGCTGCAAAAACAGATGCATAAATCTAAACCTCCCCAAACCAAGCGCATATACTTGGACGGATTGAATTTATTTATTTATTCTTATTTCTGAGGCTTATAATTTGGATGGTTGAAATTTAATTTTGCTTAAAATTATTAAAATATTAAAATGTAACAAATAAATAAATTTGAATTGTTAAAATTTAGTTAAAGAGAAGAAAAGGGAAAGTGGAGAGAAAGAAAAAAAAATATAGAGAAATTGAGTGGTTTTATATCAGCTCAAAGTTGTTGTCATTAATAATGCACACACATAATGTTAATTTAGCCTAAAATACTAAAAGGAAATATGTGAGGCAAAGTTTCCCATGTTAATTAATAAGCCTATAAGGATATAACGGGAAAAATGCAATTAAATTTGAGACAAATTTTCTCAACTTAATTAATCATATTATTGCATTAACTTTTTTCTGATTTTTGCTTTTCAAACTGTACTGTAATGCCTATATTTTTTAAAATGAGGATTTATTATGTTTTATTTTGTCATGGAAACCATTATATTTTCCTTCAAATTTTAACTTGATTTATGTATATTTGTTATTAAATGTTTAATTTTACTCTGTTAGTACAATTTATCTTTGCTAACTTTTCTCTATTAGCATTGTTAGTTGTAAAGGAGTTTCTTTTTTGCTAAAGCACATGATCTCCTCTTGAAGGACATATTGTTCGAAGTGTTGTTGAGTAATAAATGTGAATATATTTCCTATCGACAATCCAAATCTTTTCACAATATTGTGAATGATTGACCTTCCATTAGACCTAACAACCCTTATTTATAATTGTGCTAATAGGTCAAAATTAAAGAATTTATTAAAGAGGTAAAAATGTGCATATACCAAATTAAAAATTGAGAGATGGTACAAGAACATGTAAAATCATTTCCCCTAATTTTGTTATTTTATTTATATATTTTTATTAAAAAATAAGGATATCTCCTTAACGAGAGACAATGCAAGAAGGAAGAACCACGTAGCTTCAATTATAGAATTGCAAGAGATTGTTGAGGTAGGCATGGCCCATGAAAAGGAAAATGATTTGATTCACTTGTTTGTCCCTAAGAAGTAATTGCTTTTTTTTTAAATAATCAGAATTAAAACAAGAAGTGATTGCTTAACTGTTGAATCATGCTTATATATACTGTTGCCACAATGCACATAAGAAAGATTGATTGATCATTTTCATTCCCAAAAAGAAAAAATAAAAAGAAAGATTGATTATTTGCTAAACCATGAACAAAGAACAACTGAATAAGGTACTTAGATATTTAATCATATCGACATGGAAAGAATATAAATAAAACATGAGCCTCTTTTCTTTGATATGCTCGTTTATTTTCACACACAAACACACACAATTTTTTCTATTTTATTTTTCTTTTACTTAATCTTTGTAATTTAGAAATTAATATAATATATATATTGTACAAGAAATCATACAATTTATAAATTATGAATAGTAAGAAATAGCATTTCTACATGACTTGTTCTATTTAGAACATGAATTTTCTTAAATTGTATGAAAATATTTTCATTTAACCCAACTACAATTAATAAATATTATCAAGATCTTAATAACAGATAAAATTGAAAAAGAAAAAGAAAAAATATTTCCACTGTTTTTTTAAAATCAGGTTCGACTGTCCAATTCAGGTGGCCTAAAAATCTGGCAACCCTTGATTGTTGGGAAAAAAATCTACTGAACATATAATTAAAAAGAGGTCAAACTGATATAAAAAAGAAAAGAGGTCAAACTTGTCACAAGGATAAGAATCGTATTGATTTTAACCAGTTGTAGTTTTCTTTAATTCTTATAATATAAAATTAATATTGTATATAATTTCCTTTGGTTCTGCTATAATCAGACAAATAAATTTCTGAATAATATTTAATTATTTTAATGAATTAAAATCTAACAACGCTATTTTTTTGGGCAATAACACTATTTATTTTTATGATGTTAGAAGAAATTTCAAATGTTTAAAGCATCCAATTATAAATATTATAAATTATAGTATAAAATATTAGGAAAAATTGCAGAAAAAATTTCCATTGCAAAAGTTATTACTTAAAAGTAAATAATATTTGTTTGAGGACTCATGTTTAACCTATCTTTAATAAGTGTCACTCATCTTCAGTCATGTATAGCTTATCTTTAACTATATTCAAAATAAACGGTTTTTGCACACAGTTAAAAATATGTTACACTAAACTAAAGAAGGAATGCAACTGTTAAAAATGAGTTGCACCCACTTAAGGATTCAAGTTTTTAGATATTTCTAGACAATGAATTATGAAATAAGGGATTTTTTAGTAATTTTTCCAAAATATTATATTCCAATATTATCAAATTAAATACAAAATTTCCATAATATCGTATTATTTATCATTTAAGAATGCATGAGTCGTGCAACTTATTCTAAATTCTGTGCAAAATATAAAACTAATAATTTTGGTTCACATGAGATTAAAATGAATGTAAAAGTTGTTTAAAATGGAAAGCAATAATAAAAAAATAGGTCCCCATCATGTTGATGATCATCATCAAAAGGATATAGAGAAAATAATAATAACAAAATGAGTGTCGTTTTCAAGTAAGTAAAGTAATGGTGGCTCACAGAGATTCTTGGGAAGAAGATAAAAACACATTGTGATGGGCAATATAATGCAAAAACTTGTGTGGGGGTGGGAGTGTTTTAAGAGAGTCCGTGATCAAGTGAGTGGGTGGCAGCCCCAACATCACTTTTGTCTCATTCTGATGATGACAACCGAGTCACGAGACCTTCTTATAGAATCTGTCTTCCCCACTCTAAAAAGGAATCTTAGTTTTCCTAAATAGCAAATAATTATAATACTATCCCTTGTGTGTGAGTCATAGCCAGGTTACAATTTCAGTGAACTTTCTAACTTAAGCTTCACGTGCAGGTGAAAAAGCTTTTAACCCTCAAACAAAGACTTCGCTTTGTGTGTGTGTTAGAGAGAGAGACTACTTTCTAGATTTCTATCAAGAGAATTTTGTATAATTATTCTTAATCCTAATGCATGATTGATCTACAATATTAATAAATAATATTTTTGTATTTTTGTATTGTGTATACCTACATATTGTCATTGTCAAACGTGGGAGAACCTCACTAGAAAAGTTAATTTGGAAAAGTAGTATATAAATGAATAGGTGATGTAAAACAAAAGAAGGGAAGAGGTGGATAACTAGTCCTATAATAATAGAAAGAGAAAGAACAGATAGAAAGGGAATAGTCTAGAGAAAAGGGCAATAGAGGAAACCAGAGAAGCTGGAAGAGAACATAACTGCCTATAATTTAATAATCCAAAGTCTCCCTGGAAATGAAACCCTAAAGCTATTTAAAGAAATAATGACGACAATAATGACTAATTCCGATCAAAGTCCTATAATAATAAAATACTATAAATTCAAACAAATTCACTAAAAAAATGGTCAATTTGCAGCGATTCTTTTGTAACGGTTTGAGAAAACGCTACAATGTAATGTTTTATAGTGATTTTAAGGCAAATAGAAACAATTTTGCAACCCTTTCAACCAAGTCAATAGCATTACGTAAACCCATACAAATTTTAATTTCAAATTTAAAAAAAATCTGATTTAAAATTAGTAGCGGTTCTATAACCTTTATAAATTCAACAAAAACACTACAAATTCAAACCGCTATAAATACCGTTACATAAACCACTACAAATTTGAATTTCAAATTTTAGAAAATCTGATTTAAAATTGGTAACATCCTTAATTCTATGTCAAGTTAAGTGGTGTTTTATGTTATTTGGGAACCTTCCTTGCGGCAAAACATTGTTATTAGTGAGGTTCGTTCTCGAGCTCCTTTCGTCAAGGCTATCTTGTTTCTTCGCTAAGGCAAACCATTGCAATAAGCAAGATTTTGCTCTTAAGTCCCCTTTGCCGAGGCCAATTTTTCTTCAAATAGCGAAGTTACTCTTGGGACACCTTCGTCGTAGCCAACCTCTAATTTTAGGCGAGTTTTGCTATCTCGGGGCTGGTTCGCCGTAACAAACCATTCTTATCAGCTAGAATAAACTTAAGTGTTAGTGTGACTAGCACATGGGGTTTTGATGAAGTTTTGAGTTTTGTTAATACAAAGTCGTGGGTATGTTGAGGGATGTTTACAGAGGATTTTAACCGGTTAAATTTTTTTGAGTCCATTAGAATTTTATAATGATTTTTGTTTGAGTTTAGGTTCAACACTCCCTATTTTGGACTTGAGAGCCAATAAGAATGTTGTTGAGCAATTTTTATCTGGGTTAGGGAATAGCATTATGCAACCTAAAGTGTGAAGGAGATTTATTTAAAGTCTCATATTATTGTATGGGCATTATTACAGTAATATGTGATTAAATTAATTCTGTAGATTAAATGTATTCGGTGACTTAAGCTTTGGTAGTGGATTAGTGTAGTAATATACTAGTGCTTTGGTGTTAAGTAACCGCTTTTCACTTATCATGCATGCTTGAGACATGTTTGTGAGTGTTTTTGAATTATGTTGAAAATATTATTATTTGATAAACTTTGCATTGATAATATTGCAAATGCATTATAAAATTTGAAGTCAAAGAATTGATATGTTTTAATGGCAATGTTTGCAAAAGCTCTTGATAAAATATTCTTGTGACTCTATGGAAACCCTTAAGTATGAAATTATTGGCTGGAATATGCCTTTGACTACTCCTATGTGTGTATATTGTAAATGGCAAATTGTGCATATGCCTCGCTCAAGTGTTAGAGAATGTTGATTGTGATATTGGGAGAGGAGGAGGATGTTATTGAAGGGAGGCTATTAAAGAGGAAATAAAGGGGTGAATGTCTAGCATGCTTAAAGAGGAAATAAGGATGGAAGACTTTTGGCGGTACAACGAATGATCCTAGGCCCATTATGTTATAAGGAAACATGACACACGTGGATATTAAAGTAGAACCCATGGTCTAAACTTGTGATTTGTGAATCTGGCTAATCCTCATGTTGAATAGTTAGCTTTTAGGCAACCACCAACTATATGGGACAATCTTAGCCCATGGGTTCAATCGGAGGAAATAAGGTGGGGAAATTACAAGTGAAACTCAATGATTAAGAAAAGTGGTCATGTGTGATCCTTGTGATATATTTGCCATGAACATGTAAATGTAAATTTTGACATACATATTTCTTGTGACCCGTGAATAGAGATGTTTGTGATCTATTTGTAAAGTTGAGTATTACTTGTAAATTTATTTTTATATGCAATTAATTCTATATCCCTCATCGGCACTCGTTTGTATGCCTTTTAAGTGGTTTACTGGTTGTTGAGACTTTTTGTCTCACCTTATGGTTATTAACATTTTTCAGGTGATATCTCCCATTATGAGAATTCTGGGAAGGTTCCAGAGGCTTGAATCGTGCTATAATCTTTGTATAGCCTCCTTCCTTTTATATATGTGATCCATTAATGTATATTGCCACCGGTATAGGGCTCATCTTGTGTTATATAATTATTGTACTTCTTGCACTTATACTTTTGATGAAATACTAATTGAAGATAAGAAGCCTATTATTGTTACCATTAAAATGATTTGATGGCTCCACCACGTTGCATTGTGATTTTTGAAAGAATACTCCTTTTTGTTGAAAAGGTTAGCCTTAGGCTATTAATGTGATATCAATATTTGCTTATTAAAGTAATGTTTATTGAGTTAAGTAACCGGTTTAGAAAGGCCTTGGATTATTCTTGTCGTCGTTTCATATAAGACAAATGGCAAGGGTGGCTATTTGCCTTGGATAGAAACTAGTATTTACGTGGGTGGCCATTTAGATGCCATGGTTTTCTTGACTATTTTTATGTTTTGTAATACTATTATCCTCATCTTTCATGCATTTATACCTCTCTTGATTACATTGATTTATGCATTGCATTTTGCTATAAAAGTAATGCATTGATCTTTAGTTGGTTTAATTCTTTACAGGGCTCTCTCTTTTGTTTGTAGGCATCTGTAGAAGACTTAAAGACCAAGATGGAGCATTGAAAGGGTTACAAAGTCATTAAGAGAAAGGAATGCAACTCTGGAGGTGCCTCTGTATTCACCAATTCATGACATAACCTATTAAGGTTGCGACTTGGATGTAATTGCAGAAGCTATACTGACTCCTAATGTCGTAACCTAATTAATTAAATGTCATGACATAAATATAGTCATGTCACGACTTATCACATATATGTCGCACCCTCAGCACGTAAAAGTGGAATCAGTGTTTTGAATTAGGTCAGTCCCCACCTATACATCCAACAATAGTCACCGCAACTAATAGACCTCTTACTCTGTAGATTTTCAAAGGAGAGCCTCCAGCATTTCCCTCCCATGCCTTCCACTTCCCCATCCATTCATCTTCCATTTTCCTCTATTTCTTCACCATTTTCTGCAATTCCACACCATCCGAACCACTTCCACCACCTTCATCTCCATATTTCCATCCCTATTTCCACTCCTCTCATGGTAGAATATCCATGTGGTGGTGGCTATAGTTTTGAAGCAATGAGAGGCTAAATCTTTAGGGTCTTGGTGAAGGAGAACAAAGCTTGAGTTCATGGATACATTATGGGAGTATTTTTTAGTCTTAACCTATGTTTGAACTTGTGTTGGGTATTTCTAAATTTAGGAATTCCTATTGTCATGTAAACCTTAATTACATATTTGTGATTTTGTGAGTAAACTATATATTTGGATTGGATGATGTGTTGTGTTGAATAACATTATGCATTGCAGTTATGATTAATTCATTGTGTTCATTTAATTGTCAATAATTATTGATAGTTAATTTGCATACTTTGCTTATGTGGTTGTTGATTTACAATCATTGAAGCATTTGCATCATTCATTCAATTGCACTCTAAGTGTTTTCAACAACGCGTTAAGAGATGTTAATTAGCTTTGAGCAAAGTAAGTTTTCACTAATTAAACCATTGGACCTAAGTTATTGCTTGGGGGTTTTTATCTTGACTTAAGAGAGTTAAAATTCCATATCAATATGAGAGCAATGATAGCTGAGTTTCCATCACCAAAGGCTTATCTCATCATATCTTAAATTTAATCTAACCCTTACATTGTTAAAGCAAAATACCAAAAAGATTTACTTCTTGCATTGTTCTATCATTGTAACATAGTTTTCACAAACCAAGACCCCCATTTTACCCAGTTCAACATAATTTTGATAGCCAATTTAGACTACTTTTTTCAATAAAAGTCTTCCTCAAAAAATGATAGGTTATACTATATACTACATTATTTGATGCAATTGTATGTTGAATCGATTAGAAGGCAACAGTCCGATCCAATCAAGCATGCTATTGAGATGGGAACTGAAAAACAAGAAAAATGGTACTAAGACTAGTAGTATCAAAATTTGAACATTATGATGCAATATCACAATTCAAGAAGTCACCAAAGAGCCTATAGGATGCCAAATTTCTGAGATGGCCTAACCAGTTATGTCAAATATTAAATTCATTGGTAAACTTCTGGTTTATCTTATCAAGCTACTGACTTGTGTTGCCTAACTTCTAGCTTGTATTAGTAAACTTCTAGTTTACTATTTCACATCAAAGATTAAATTCATCAGTAAACTTCTGATTTATTATCGCATGCTTTCAACTGTGGCTATAAATGTAAAATGCAATCCAGTCGGAGAGGGGGGACTTAAACTTTTCTAACATATACTTTCAACCAGAGATTTAATTTGTAATGTTAAGATATTCTTGATTATTTTCAGTTGTTGTTTCCATATGATATCCATTTATATAGATATTATTAAAAATCAATAAGTATCTTCAAGATTTGGTAAAATAGAGTACATTTTTAATGCATAATTTCGTTCATTAAGGCAGTGGATATTGGCTCCTTCAATGCCTTCAATGCATAATAATTTTGTTTATTGTGCCCACCATTTTCCTGTTTATGATTTTTATTAATGTTTCTCCACTTCAAGTGGGAATTATAACCATTATCATTTCAAGTACCCCCACGGCTGTGGCCACATCCGCAATCTCAACTGCAACCACTATTATATTTATTTGTAACTACATCCATTTCTAAGAATGGAGTCAAGCTTGTTGGATGAGATTCATGATTTTTCAATAAAAGCTTGTTATTTTGTTAAAATATAAGAAGGAAAGAAATTAAATCAATATATTTCTTAAAAATTTTCTCCCTATACTTATGCTGCAAAAGCAAATTTGATGCATGAATGTGGAGAATGTTTTCTCTAACATATCTTCATCAAAAACACTTTATGCACTTAATTTTAACTAAGAAGTGATTATAAACATAGTTGAATTATACTCATTCACAAACTTAAAGTATTGCAACCACAAATGCATCCACTTATTATGGGCATTATTTTGGTTGGATGCATGTTTTCCTTCTTTAATTGTGTCTTCCAGACTATGGTCATTCAAATGAATTTCCACATCCAATACCCAAGATAAATAGTTCTTTTCGGCAATGCCAAGAACCACAAAGTTGATTTTTGTCATGTTCCTCATGTTTCAAAGTAATTAAAGAGATAAACAAAAATAATTAAGATATGAAATATAACAATGCAGTATAATAATAAAATATATAATTATTGGAAATATGTAATGGACAAGCAATAAGATGAATTTATAGAATTAATTTAATAATTAAATGGTAAATCACAAATACAATATAGTGCACTAAAACAATAGTATGTGCATAATATAGTGCACTGAAATAAAGAGGATTAAACCGATTCAAATTTTGGTATCTTGTCCTCTAGATTAATGCAGGAAGAAGAATTATGATAATGCTTTAGAGATGTTCTATATTGTTTGGTCAATAGAATCCATCTATTATCTTCAGCAAAGGAACCTTTAATTTACATATCATATGCGCAAGGAAGCAATTAGTTAGCCCACCATTACTCAACTTGACAAGTTCATTTGTCTTATGGAAAGACTTTGCTTTTTTGTTAACATCTTTTTCTAATATCAAGATTTATACTTCTTGACCTTCTTTATTTCATAAGCTAAAAAGTATCTCCTTAGCATGTAATTATTCTATAATGTGTCCCTATTTTCATTTAATATGTATCACTTGATTTCCATAGAAAATTGGATCTTATACAAGGATCCGAGGGAGGCAGAAAAAGTAATAATTTCCAAGCTTTAAATTCAGCGTTCTTATCCGGGGTCGTTTGGAAGTCCGTTTGAAAACAGCTTTTACGGAGTTCAAGATAAAACCTAAGTTTTGGAGAATAGATTTTGGAAGAATAGCTTTTATGAATTCCTAAACAAAACCTAGGTTTTGAAAGGTGATTGCATTTTGATTCGCAAGTTGAAGTTTTCTGTCCTGGTAAAGCCCTAGTGGAGCTTTCCCTGCTCTCAACATTTAATCTTCACCGGTGTGGTGTTCAGTCTGAGTATTAGTTTTTTCTATTTTTGATTTCTTCTTTGGTAAAGAAAGCAATTTTTTTCATATCGGTAAGGGAAATGGATAATGCAGCGATGTATGAACAACGGGTAAGGATAGAGGAAGGCATGGATGTGTTGGAGTTCTAGTGGAAGACAGACAATGAGGGATGTTTGGAGGAGTATATATTAGTTGGAAAAATTATTTCGAATACTAGTATCAGAGTTCGTACTGTGAAAGATATACTTTTTTCAGTTTGGAAGGTGGAAGGAAAGTTGGAGATCAAATCTACTGGGGTTAATACTTTCTCATTTACGTTTGAGAAAAGGGAGGAAGCTGAACGTGTTTTGGATGAAGGTCCATGGTTTATTAGAAACAATATTCTAGCTCTCCAACATAGACCTCCTTATACTACTGATAGTGTGAGCTTGAATTCAATACATGCACCTTTTGGGTCCAGTTTCACGATGTTCCTCCAGAAGGAATGTCGAGGGTGAAGATTAGAAGAATGGCGGAAAGGATTGGTAACATTATCGAGTTGGAGGACCCTGATGATAAAGGTGGGCTAAATCGTAGTTTTGGAAGAGTAAAAGTAGAACTGAATATACATAGACATTTGGTTGTTGGAAAGAAGGATAATGTAGGTGTTAAGGTCAAGTATAAAAAGTTAACTAAGTATTGCTTGAATTGTGGGAGACTTGGGCATGATTGTAAATCTTGTGAGTTCCAAGTGGAAGAAGAAGAGCTGCAAAGGAAAAACTACAATTATTCTATTTGTTTTCTTGCTGTCTGAAGCGTCAAGAGAGATGCTAAGTTGGAAAACTCGTCGGATTGGAAGACCATGAGCCAAAGAGGGGGCAGAAGGGACGTGCATGGGAAAGGTGAATGTAATTACTCTATGCACATGGAACCAGGAACTAGTGGTAGTTTCGAGAAAAATAAAGAAACTTTAAATCCAGTTGAGTTTTCCATGACTTTGGGAGGGGACTCTATTTCGGATAATATGGAGTGTTTAAATAGGAAAATTATTACATGTGGCATGAGTATAAATATGGAGGTTGGAGCACATAGTGGGCTTGAAGATGGGTGGAGCAAAAGGGCCCAATATGGTATGGAGGGTTCACAAGGAATAAGGGGGTTGAATGTGTTAAATATTAATGAATTATTTAGGAGGGGTGAATCTACTAGGCTGAGTAAATGGCTTGCAAATCCCAAACAATTCTGGATGGACAAGTCAATGTATGGAGTAGCAATTGGGACTAATGAATAAGGAGTGTTATATCATGTGGAGTTGCTAGATGAACCTGAGGATGCTTTTACGAATGAAAGAGCGATTACTCCTGTTGAAGGATTTGGGGTCGGAGACCTTGCAAATAGATTGAATCAGGTAGCTTTAAAGCATGGTGCAGATGAGGAGTGGGAGTCGCCTATTGCCAAAAGAAGGAAAAATTCTAGATTTGAGTCACCAAGAAAGGTGGCAGCAAGGTCATTGGAGCAAGCGGAAGAAGGACTAAAGATTGCTATGGTTGATCAGGGAGTAATTGTGAACCATAACTTGGGAAGCTCTCTAAATACGAAAAGCATAGAGAAGCATTTTGAGTACTCAAGTTCGCTGCAATTTGCTACAGGGAGGGTAGAAAAAGATGAGGCAACAAAAAGGAAGAAGAAAAAAGGGAAGGTGAAGAGTGAACATTTTAAAGGTAAGTCTCTAAATGATAGTTTGTTGTCTGGGGATGGGTTTTCTTATGAAGGAGGGCATGGTGGCTGGCCATTCACAGCCACCAGTAAACAATGATTTGTCTTTATTGAAATTGTCAAGGTTTAGGAACCACCTTGACAATTCATCATTTAACCTGAGCAGGAAACATAAGCCTATGGTTGCCTTTTTTGTGGAAACTAAAATGAAAAGGGAAAGAATAGTAAGGGTTCAGCGAAAGTTGGGATATATGAATGCCTTTTATATTGATCCTATAGGGATATACGAATGACTTTGAGTTTTGTGATGTATTAACTCCCAAGTCATTTAAGTTTGATATGAGATGTTAGCTCACCCACAGCTTGAGGAGATTATAAGGAATAATTGGGTGGGTGATCAGAATGAGCGAACATTAGCAGATTTTGTGGAAAGTTTATCTAATTTAAGCAAGGACCTTACTGAGTGGCATAAGAGGGAGTTTGGTAATAGTCAAAAAACCATTAATATGTTGATGAGGCAGATTCAAAATTGTTTGGAAAAAGAGTGGAATGAGGCTACAGCATAGGAGCTAGCTACATTGAAGAATAATTTGAATATGATTTAGGAGTAGGAGGAAATTTATTGGGCCCAAAAGTTAAGGGTACAATGGTTAAAGTGTAGGGATCATAACACTAAATTTTTTCATGTCTACTGTAAGAAGAAGATGTAGGAATAAGATTACTAGGCTAAGAACATGAGCTGATACTTGGGCTGAGGGATAGGAGGAGATTGCGAAGTGCTTCAAGGAGTTCTACACAAATCTTTTCAATAGTGCAGGGGAAAGAAATCTCAATTCTGCTCTGGAATATATGGACAGAGTAATTTCGGAGCATGACAATGAAATGTTAATGGTTGGAGTGTCTGATGAAGAAGTTAAAAGAGCTGTATTTGAGCTTGGTGGTTCAAAGGCCCCAGGCCCTAACAGTTTTACTGGAAACTTCTATCAGAAGGAGTGGCATGTAGTGGGCAAATAGGTTTGTTCTTTAATTAGAAAATTCTTTTCGGATGGTTTTAGTTTTCATGATATCAATTGTACAGATTTGGTACTTATCCCTAAAGTAGATTGTCCTGAATCTGTGAGTGATTACTGCCCCATTAGTCTGTGTAATTTTCATATAAAGTGTTCTCAAAAGTTATTGCTAATATACTTAAGCCTCTACTCAGTAGTCTGATTTCTGAGTTTCAAAGAGCTTTTGTTACTAGAAGACTCATTCAAGACAACATTGTTATTGTACATTATGCTTTTCATCATTTAAAAACAAAGAAAAATATTTCTGAGATAGCCTTTAAGCTTGATATGAATAAGGCATATGATAGAGTTGAATAGGACTTCTTGGTTGCTGTTCTACTGAAAATGGGGTTTGGCAAGGAATAGGTGAAGCGAATTTATTGGTGTTTGTCATCAATTAATTTTTCAGTAATATGATCTGGAAAGAGGGTATCTGAGGTGGTTCCTAGGCGGAGTTTAAGGCAAGGTGACCTATTGTCTCCATATTTATTTATTTTGATTAGCAATGTTTTATCTAAAATGATTGAGAAAGAGGAGACTCTAAGAAAGATAAAAGGAATTAAGGTGGCAACTGGTTGTCCATGGGTTACTCATTCTTTTTTCGTGGATGATTCTGTCTTCTTTCTCAGGGCTGAAATTGAGAATTGTAGAAATTTGAAATATCTTTTGGATGTGTATTGCCAAGTATCAGGACAGATTGTAAACATTAATAAATCATGCATCTATTTTTCTAAATTTGTTCCTGCCTTGATGATAGAGGAAATTGGTCACTTGTTTCAGATTACAGCAGTGGATACACTTGGGAATTATTTGGGACTACCTACAACTTGGGGGAGATCTAAAGTTCAAGCGATGAATTTTGTGATCGATAGAGTCAAAAGAAGGGTGCAAAGATGGCAAAGGAGTTTCCTTTCTGAGGCAAGGAGAGAAGTATTAATTAAGTCGGTAGCCAATGCTATCCCAATTTATCCATGTCTTGCTTTCTTCTTCCAAAATTTGCTCTACTCAAACTTGATCAGCTTATTTCTAATTTTCGGTGGAAAGAGGATGATGATAATAATAAAAGAAAAATTCATTGGGTGTCTAAGGAAAAGTTGAAGGATGAGAAATTAAAAGGGGGGATGGGATTGGCTTTTAACCTTGCCTTATTATCTAAGTTGGGGTGGTGGATTCTTTGTGAACCAAATCAATTGTGGGTCAAGGTTTTAAGAGGTAGGTATTTTCCAAAGTGCAGCTTCTTGGAAGCAAAGAAAGGGGAGAGCCTCTTGGGTTTGGAATAGTATTTTGGAGGGAAGGAAAGTACTTGAGGGGAACATCTTAGCAAGTATTAGTAATGGGAGGAGGACTAAGGTATGGAGTGACCCTTGGGTAAAAGAACTTGGGAAATTTACAATTAAGTCCCAAATAGGAGAATTAATGAATGAAAGGTCCCAAAGATTCAAAAAAATTATCATAAGGTCCCAGGAGTAACTGTTGAGGTTGTCATTAGCAACCTCAACAGCTTTCATTAACAACCTCAGCAGTTACTCCTGAGACCTCATGATAATTTTTTGAATCTTTGGGACCATTTTGTGGTTAATTCCCTTGCTTGGGACCTATGTGTCATTTTCTCTTACAAGTATAAATTACTATCCACTTGCCCATTTCCATCCTTATCCAATTTGAGAGTCTCTAATATCAGGAATGGTGTGGATTGGGATTTAGCATTAATAGAACATTTTTTGGAGCAGGTTGAGTGTGATGCTATTAGAAGAGTGTCTCTGGCTTACTCGAGGCAGGAGGATAGATGGTTGTGGATCGGGGGGGACTAAAAGTAATTATTCAGTGAAAGAGGGTTATAGGATCGCTGGAAGGTTAGTAAGGAGTAGGATTGAGTTAGGGGCTGAATCATCTCAATCAAGTCAAGAAGAATTGTGGAGGGAAGTGTGGAAGCTAAGAATACCTAAGAAAGTGCGGAATTTCTTATGGTGATTACTTTCGAATGCTTTACCTACTATGGAAATCTGTTGAAATGAAAATGTGCGGTAATAGATTTATGTTTCATTTGTAAAGAAAGAAGTGAATTTGCTAATCATCTGTTTTTGCTGTGTGAATGGACTAAGGTTGCATGGAAGTTCCTTTGTTTTCCGGTGTAATGAGGAACAATGTCAAAACATTAATGCTTAGGTAGATGGACTGCTGTGCAAGGCTAATCTTAACGAATGGAATAAAGGTTTATTGGCCATGATGTTGTGGCATATATGGAAGAGTAGATGTGCTTATTTGTTTAGAAACATTAATCCTGATCCTATTTTTGTGCTTAATCAGGCGGCTAAGTCCCTCAATGAGTTCTGGGATATTGCTATAGGTAATTAGCGTGAGGGGGATATTGCAATAGTTCAGAGACCGGTGAGTAATGCCTGTAATATATGGCGATCCCCTAGAGGTAATTATCTGAAATTTAATGTTGATGGTGCTTTTGTAAAGGAATCAGGTAATGCTGCAATAGCTTTTGTTTTAAGAAATTCAAATGGGGAAATTCTGGATGGTGTCAACAAGTTAATTAGGTTAGAGTCTCCATTTATGAAGGAATGTATGGCTCTGTAGGAAGCAATTAATTATGCCATTGACAATCAGCTTGATGTTATTTTTGAATCAGATAGTCAGTTGGTTATCAACTGCATCAACAACAGATGTTCAGTTTCTGAATGGATCAGTGATATTTTTGTGGAAAATATTCTTTTTCAAAGAAGTTTAATTAGAAACCACATGTTAGTGTGGATTTGATGATTGGGTTGCTAAAGCTTCTGTGAAGGGGTCGTGTCCTTCTGATTGGGTGGAGACCTCCTAGGTGTTTGTAAATGCTTTTAGAGAAAGATGCTTCTTATATCATTGATGACAACGGATGATTTTGATTATGTTTTTAGGATAGATTAGATGATCTAATATGCCTTTGTTTATGTTTGGACTTCTTAGTTTGTAGGTGGTTTGCTTACTGTTATCTAAACTTTTGTATTTGTTTTTAATGTTAATGGAATGACTTTCTTCTTTGGCAAAAAAAAAAGATGATTGTATTTGGGAAGTTATTAGCTTTTACGGAGTTCAAATCAAAAAGTGAGAAAGAGGAAAGAAAAAGAAATGAAAAAAAGGAAAAAGAAAATTTATTATAAGAGAGAGTACAATTTAACAAAGAAATAACTTTTTTCAAAAATTTTGTTACAAAACCTAAACTTTTATAAAAATTAAGTATTTAAATAAAATTTATGTTTTTGATCTAGTGACTCAAACCAGCGTTTATTCTACTTTGATTAAAAAAAAAAACCCTTGAGCTGCTGAGAGAGAGAAACGAGACATGTTTACCCAAGCCTCCCTCTCGAATCAACGCTGGAAAGCAAAAGACATGTTTACACAAGTCTCACAATAATTAATGAAACACGTAGGTGTACGTGTCGACCTTTCAGATGAAATGAGAGTGTTGACAGCATGAATGCATTAATGAAAGATTAATTTCGAACCGTAGGATTTGCTTTCAAAGGTGTGATTTGCGATAATACATAGAGAGGGCCCCACTGGATTTCAATCATATTATTCTTTTCTATGGACGAGGCTCGAGAGGGTCCTCATCCTTTATGTCTCCTCATTCTTCCTTCTCTTCTTTTCACATTAAATTTGTGTGTTTCATGAAAGCTCCATCGCCTTGCAACTTCCTTTTTTCCTTTCCTTTTATTTTTTTTTGCTTTTGGTGTATATAAATCTTTGGGGCCTGGTCGCTTCAGTGGTTTACAACATCACTACTAAACCTTAGGTCCTTTTGATAACGTGGTGGAGAAGTACTTTTACATAAATCAAGGTAAATATGTGGAGGATATTGTCTCGTTTTACAGAAAAATATTGTTGAACGTACTTATAAATAGAAGTACCGCGTTGCCAAACGATACCCTTATCTCATTATATTAGTAGGTTAGATGAATCGTTTTTGTTAACTCAATCATAGACCAATTTATAGATATATTATTTAAAAGGTTTCACTCAATAATTTTATTGAAAATTCTCGAGTCTTTCTCTACCTTTTTTTAATTGGACTCCAAATAATTTTATCAGCTTTCTCATTGGTGTATACATTGGGTTTGTTTGGAACAACGTTTCTAAAAGTTAAACGCACGCTCAACAATGTTTTTCTGTAAAACGACATAATCTCCTCCACATATTTACCTCGGCTTGCGTAAAAATACTTTTCTACCGTGTTTCTAAACGGGTCATTAACTTTCTTTAAACATATTTAAACTACATCAAACGATTTTTTCTTCTATATATATATATGCGCGCGCCACTCAACCCTTTCTTAAATAAATTCATTACGACCACATATCAATCTCAACATTATGATTGAGCTTGTTTTTGAAATCCTCAAAATCATTTTAAAAGAATTTTCAGATAAATTAAGATAAAACTCATGTGATATATTTATTTAATACTTGGTAAAATCACTTGAAATAAATTAATACACACACTATAAAGCATCTTCTTTAAAGCTAACATTCACCATCATCATGAAGTGTTGCCGATTGAATAGCAGTACTGTAAAAGCCCAACATTCACATTCCGGTTTTATAAAATAGAGAAGAATTCACTTTGTTTTAGGGCAGACAAATTGGAAAACAGTTGTCTTGAATATTTTTTTTGATTAATTAGATCATCTATATCAAAATCCAGGTACCATATGATTATAAAACTTGTCAGTACTGATATTTTCTTCATGAACCTGGGCATAACTTAGTTTCAGCAAGTGTAATTTTTAATTACTTACAAAACAACAAATATTTAGATATATATTATATATTGGACAATGTTGAAATCATGCATCCGCTCAAGAACAGTAGGCCCTTGGGAACATGAGTCATAAATTTTGGAATGAAATTTTTTAAAAAAATTTTACAATATGATGCTAACAAAAAAAATTTATAAATAAAAGTTTTAGAGATTATCAAAATTATTATTAAATTTTAACAATAGCTGATCCGATTGTTAACGACGGATAACGAGGTTGTTAATAAAAATCAGACTGCGATAATAATTTTATTAATCTTTAAAACATTTTATTCATTAATTATTTTATTTTAAATCTCACCGTAAATTTTAAAAATTTTTTTGGAGGAATTTTTTTTGATAACAAAAATATTAATTTGTTTTAACGTCACATGACAAGGAGAGACGTGAAGGCGGACCTCTGACATCGTAATGAGAGAGTCAATTCCATATCTGCAGGACGTCTATGCCCTGCCAGTGTCACCCATGGAATTTTTTTTTTTTTTTTGGTGAAAGTCACCCATGGAATTTTAAGTAACATCGAACTTTGCTTATTCAAAACTTGTTTTGTACACCGAAAATAAAAAGAACTGTTAGACTCCGTACTTCAAAATAATTACCAGGTTGAAAGTTAACTTTTTTAAAATTAAAAATTAATTAACTTTTTTAAAATTAAAAATTAATCATTTTTCATATTTATTAATTTTTTACAAAATAATTTACAAAATATTTAAAATATATGTGTGTGTGTTAATTATGTCATTTATCTAAATTTTTTAATCTCTCTAAAATTTTTTTTCTAACTCTTATATTAAAGGCTGTGTAGTAAAAAATAAATCATATGCTAAAGTGTAATAAATAAATATAACATGTTAATATTGTTGTTGTGAATATTGTATGTAGATGCATCAAAGGAAGAGTCCTACATTATTTGGATTGTGGGGTTCAAATAAATATTTGATAAAATATGATTTTGGACTAATAAATGAGTTAAGAGAATGAAATAGCTTACACATGATAACCGGAAACAAATTCAACAATTTGAAGCATGTGGCTATACTTAGGATTCGAAAACTATTTTTTTTATTTTTAAGGATATTTAATATGAATGTTCCAAACCAAGTGGTTTTTGTGTGAAGATTTAAGCAAATTAAATTGATGCTTTTATGGATTTTAAAAATTGTCCAACTTCTATGAAAGCCATGATGTATTAAAGGCTTCAAATGAGAGATTATATACACAGCAGTTAAGTCGTGCACCTTTCTTCCTTCTATGATATATTATTATACCTACGAAATTACGTTATTTTTGTTGTTCTACTCATTTTATGTTGTAGAAAAAATCCGTTTAATTATATGAAGTACTGCATCTTGTTTAACCGGTAATTGTATAATAGCTCTTAAAGATAATACCTTTAAACATGATTCAAATTAATTTATTTTTTTGCAGGTGTTACGGTTGGAAATTATCAAAATATCTGTGTTATAGTCATAGGTAATGTTGGCAAACATTAAAAAAACAGCATAGATAAAAACGAGAGTTAACCCGTGCTATGCACGACATGAAGCAAACGATAATGTATAATATTATAGTGTGTTTTTCAAAATATATTAGTAATGTTTTAAATAATATGATTAGAATTGTGTCTTACGCTCTTGTTTAGTATCCTTGTTTTTTTTAAATTCCCCATTCATCTAAAGAAAAATATTCATATCATTTTAAAATATGAAAAATTGAAGATAAATTCCCCATTGTTATATTAATTGTATAATAGGATCTGACCAATTTTAAAATTTGTGAAAACTTACTTACATGTAGTGGAACCTTAATTCCATATCGTGGGAGGATCAATTAAATAATATGGAATATTAATAGCATATCATAAAATGTTTCATTCTACAATTAATTTGGTAATAACAGATTTATCCTTAATGTTCCCTTTAAAATATAACAATGATTTTCTTAATTTTACATCTAAACTATTTAAAATTTGGGTGATTAAAGTATATCTATGAAACACCAAAAAAAAAAAAAAGCAAAGAAAATACTTCCCCCTCATCTTCCATGCATCTACAAAAACCTAAATGTTTTCTTATAAATTATTTTTACTAAAATAAGAAATCTAATAGCATAATTTTAGACAAAAATAAGGTGAATTGTTATTAAATTATTAAATCATTATAGTGCTATTAAATTGCCTGAGATGGGAGTTGGTATAATTTAGAAATTAAATGAATTATTATTAAATTAGATTTTTAATCATTAAATTAGACTTTTTGATATTATATGACATATATGCTTCTTTCATAAAAATCCTCATTCCCTGCTGCTAAAATTAGGATTATTATTATTATAGTAGTTGTTTAAATAATAAATAAAACTTTAGAGATATTCCATATTGAGATAAACCTATAGGCTATAAGACAAAGAACAAAAACAAATAATATTTTCCCCCTCCTTTTACATGAAAATTTCATCCCACAAAAAAAAAATTCATTTGTCGTTATGCATTTTAGAAAATATAAGTTTCTTTTATATATTAAAAATGCATGTTACTATAATAAAAAAAATCGAAAAGCATATATAGGCAAAATGATATATCATGAAAAAAATATATGTTAATAAAAATATTGGTGCTGTTTGACAACCCGTTTACAATCCTCAAAAGCACGTTCAACAGTATTTTTTCGCAAAACGAGATCATCTCCTTCACATATTTGCTCCGACTTACGTAAAAGTACTTCTCTTGCGTGTTCCCAAACAAGAATATAATTAGTTCTTCAATGTAATTTGCAGTTGTAATTCTAAAAAAAAATTATATTAGATATTGTTTTAAAAGTAATATGTGATGGTTAAGAATTAACTCTAAAAAGATGAAAAATGTTTATTTCTTTGATATAAAGCTAAAATTAACCAATAAATATTTAGACAAATCTTAGGTCAAGTTGGCCATTGTATCTAATCAAATTAAGTTCTGTTAGTTTTACAATTCATCATTTAACCATAAAAAAATTGTTAACATAGTTAAAATTTGAAACGTTGGAAAAATTTTGTTTTAAAGAGATATACTGATAGCTATTGAAAGGGATTGAAGTTTGATTTATAAAATTTGATGATTGTTGCAGCTCATTTCATTTCCTTTATGACCGGGAGGTATGCTGTTTGGCAACACTTTTCCTCATCCAGAAATGCGGTTAATATCAAAAGTGGAAAAAAAGTTGCTGTTCACTTTTTTTACCGTGTTTGGGAAGGCATATGAAAATAAGTTATTTATGGAAATAAGTAACTTCTGCCAACAAGATGAAATCCTAAACTTTTACAAATAAGTCACCTCTTCTAATTTCCCAAACACAAACTTTTACAGTCTAACTTATTTCCAATCTCACTTCTTCGTAAGTCTTCCTGCAAATAAGTTACTTATCTCACTGCGTTCTTAAACGAACCCATATTTTCTTTGATCTTCAAAAGCTGTGTTTTTAATCTTAAAATATGCCTTGGTTTTTTAGTTTTAGATTTTTAAGATTTTAACAATGTTTAGCAGTTAAATGATGATCTGTAAAACAAATATAACTTTCTTATTTTGATTGCTACCTTACCTAACTATAGTCTTAGATATCTATTAATATACAATTTATTTCTACGTTGTTAGAGAAAATTAAAACAAATACCCATATTATGGTTTGTAAAAATTGTTATGTATATATTGTAATAGATTCTATTAAAATGAGATAATTGTATTTACTATTTAGGGATGAAATATGGAGAAATTGATTTAAAATTTGAATTTTAAAGATAGAGAATACTGGTCATTATAAATGCAAAAATGGAAAAAAAAGGTTGTGATTAGTTTAAGTAGGTTGGATCAACTGAAAGAAGAATAAAAGGCCAATTATGTTGCGAGAAGAAGTTTTAAATAAGTTAATTAATTGATTAATTATGATTTGGGTTTTCCCTTTCTTATTTTTAGCTTAATATTCTACTAGTTGTGCATTAATTGGGTACCAAATTGCTTAGATTATTAAAAAAAATAAAGTGTCAATGTGTAAATTGTCCAATAGTAATATTTCTTGTTATTGAGTTTTCAAAACTAGTTTTTAATTTACTCAACATCTAAAATATTTTTCTGCTATATATTCAGCATTAAAAAATAATCTTTAGTCCAATTTAACCTTAAAGTAGCTTCTCACTTCGTGATTGTTTAGAAACTTATTTTCTCTAAATGTGTATATAAATCAAGATAAAACCATTTTGAAATCCATAAAAACCACCTTGAAATCTATAAAAAAAAATCTCAAAATCTATAAAACTTTTTTAAAATCTATAAAATTATTTTAAAAGCTGTAACTCCTTTATCTCAATGGAGTTTCCAAATGTTGCTAAATGTGCTAATAAATATTTTAGAATATTCAACACCATAAAAAATATAAACTATTGAAAAATACTTCAACATACAACCAAAATTAACTTGGGAAATAGGAAGCTGAATCTATCGCAAGTTACTCCTTTTTTTTAATTATTTTAATGCCGACACATATCCTAAAAGAAATAAGAGGCGCATTAATTCATGGTATTGTTTGATAGGCCCCATGAACAAAACCGAAACGCTCTCAAATTCTTCTCTGTCAAATTCATTCACGCACCACCAGACTTCCCACACTCTCCATTTTCTAGTTTCATTTTCACTCAAACCCAACAAACCACTGGCTATCAAATCTTCCATTGAACCAAAACCATGTCGTCTCTGCTTCTTTACCTCCTTCTCAACCTTCCTCTTCTACTCTTCCCCTTCCCCATTCTAGCTTCTCCATCAGAGCTCGACACTCTCATGGCTATCAAATACTCTCTCGACCCACAGAACCGCTTTCTGACCTCTTGGACCCCATATTCCGACCCATGTGGCGGCGCTTTCGTCGGCGTAGCTTGTAACCAGCAAGGCCACGTCGCCAATATTTCGCTTCAAGGAATGGGTCTCTCCGGCAGCCTTCCGGCAGCCGTGGGTGAGCTCAAGAGTTTGACGGGTCTCTATCTGCACTTCAATGCTCTCACTGGGACAATACCCCAGGAGATTGCGAATTTGAGTAATCTGAACGATTTGTATCTCAATGTTAATAATCTCTATGGCGATATCCCTCGTGAGATTGGAAATATGTCTAATCTTCAAGGTTAGTTCAGATTTTTTTTTTGCTTTGTTTTTTTTTTGCTCTTGAATTTTTCTGACTTTCGATGCTTTCTTCATCTCTCGTTTTGCTTGTGTTTGAGCATAAGTTACCATATATGAAAAATAGATTCTGTGGTAATAGATTGTTATTATATATTCACTGATTTGAGTGGAGAAAGTTTCAGAACAGACATATTTATGTTTTGCATATTTATGTTTACGCTGGAGTTTTATCTAAAAAGTTAACAAGTAAATTTACTTCGTTATATTTTTTTTTGACTCTGTCTTCTTAATTTCAGTAAAAAATAACTGCTCGCTCTCTCCTACTACTTCTAAATCTTGATGCGTATAAAAAATTTATTTATATTAATGATAACGTCTCAATTAAAATTTCTCTGTTCATCCCTCTCCTCTGTCCCTTTCAATCCAAATACCTTCGTTTTTCCTGAGGTTCATTCGCTTGTACTCTTGGCTCTGTGCTGGGGGCTTACTTGCACAAGTATCTGGACTAATCCAGTCACTTTTTTTTGCAAATATTTCTTCTGCTTTGTCTCAATAATTTTTCATTTTTATTTTCATATAATTTACTTTATGGTTCTGTGCAGTTTTGCAGCTTTGTTATAACAAATTTACAGGGAGTATTCCAACCGAATTGGGAAACTTGGAGAGACTTACTGTTCTTGCTCTGCAATATAATCAGCTGACTGGTGCAATTCCTGCTAGTTTGGGGCTATTGCAGTCACTAACGAGGTTGGATCTGAGCTTTAATAACCTTTTTGGTCCTATTCCAGTAAGACTAGCTGACGCGCCCAAACTAGAAAGTTTTAATATTCAGAACAATTCTCTCTCGGGCAATGTCCCTGCAGGTAATAGCAGCTACAAAAATATTTGCTTTCCAATTTTATTCGGCGAAAATTTTACTGACAGTTAGACCTCTGTTTTTGATCTTCCAAAAAAAAAAATGAACTGTTTTTCGAATAAGCTAAACGACCTTTCGTTCAAACTTAAACCCCAATTGACTCTGTTTCTTTTAGATTAAAGAAGCTAAATGAACAACTTTCGTATGATCTATCAGTCAGGCAAATTAATTTTAAAAAAGTGATAAATATATTACTTTCTTTAGTTTCCTTAATCTCCCAGAAAAGGTAATTGAAGCTTATATTAAGGAGTGGGTGTGATATTTTATTATAAATCTTAAGGAATAATCCATCCACTCTCCATATGTCTTTATCTTGATAACTGCCTACTAAAATTGAATAAATTTGCTGATATATATAAGTGATATAACTGGCAAAGAGTGATGCTTTTTAGATCACAAAGTCTAATTCAAGTTGAGGTAGCTAAAGAATGGCTCATGTCACACTAGAGCTGATGTTTACTTCACTTGTTATTTTCAGGTCTTATTTTTAATTTGATCATTGAACTTTCAATACTTTTGAACTTGGCTTTTGTGCGTTTTTTTTTTTTAGTTTAATAATTCATACTTTATTAGGATTTCACATAAGCAGTGCAGGTTGATATTTAATGTAATCGAAGTTTTTCCCCTTTTTGTATCAATGCAGCTCTTGGAAGACTGAGAGGTGGTTTCCGGTACATCAACAATCCTGGCTTATGTGGGACTGAATTTACCAATTTAGCTGCTTGTAAATCTTTATTTGACCCTAGTAAGCCTGAACCATTTGAACCTGATAACTTTTCCACAAAGGGTCTTCCAGCATCAGTTCAACCGAAGGATGAAAAGTGCAGTGATGAAACCCACTGTAAAAATTCATTGCAATATTCAAGATTGGCTTTGGTTTTTGGAATGATCGGAGTTATTGTTGCTTCCACAGTTTCTGGACTTTCTGTGTTTGTGTGGTACCGTCGTCAAAA
>JANTPZ010085161.1:0-29785 GCA_025593235.1 Vachellia pachyceras
CCATGTCATCTGTGGTGAGCATGCTTGAGGGAAAAGCTCCAATCCAAGCACCAATAAACAAGCAGAAAGATCAAGAGGCAAGGTTCAAAGCCTTTGAGATGCTGTCATATGACAGCCAGACATCTATAACCTCTCAAGGAAGTATGGAACAAAGAGGAAAGTCAATGGATGGGCCATGGGTTGACTCCTCAGTATCTCTTACAAGCAAGGATGATTTCTCTTCATCTAGCAAGCTTCTTGAAGATTAAAATGATTGGAAACGTAGTTATAGAATATGTACTGTGTTGTAATAATTGTATTTATTTTAAAATATGGGTTTTCTTTATTTTATTTTCAATTAAGTGATCTTATCGTATTTCTGTTTAAGGTTTTTTTTTGTGATGTAGGTTTAACTTGTTGATTTTTTAATAATTGTACTTAGAGCTCTGTAAATAAACCTCAAATTATTTTGATGTTAGAGTTCTAGGTTATTGAAGTGTGTGCTTAATCTTCTGCTGCTGTTGTTATATGTTGTTTTTTTACCTGTAAAAAAGAATACTTCAGAAATGAAGAATAGGTAGAAGGATATTATATTAGAGAAAAATAATAATAATTCACGTCATCACGTGATAAGAGGCAATGGGTTATAGAGGTTTGTGCTAAGTCATAAACAAAAAGATTAAAGCCATATTTGCTATAATAATATAGATAAGCTTCGAGTAGAAATATATATACGCAGAAGAATAATTTAAGGTGGAAAAAGAAGATAGATGGATTAGGAAACACACATCAAGACACAAACAAAGAAATTAAAGTGATGAAATTTCCATTTCTAAATGGCAAAAGTAAGAAGTCTATCTCTGTCGTGCGTGCGTAAGAAAGCCAAAAAAAACGAGAAGAAGATAGTGCACAAAAAAAAAGGGAAAGACAACGGAGACAAAAGTGGAAATGAAACTGAGAAGCAGAAATCCCAATGAAATTGGGACAGCTTTAATGGACTTCGTGTTGGAATTCTCTAAGCATACAAGTTCAATGGAATGATCTGAAGGATAGCGGAAACGTACCTGGATCCATGGATGCATTTGACGGAAAGGGATGCGTCTGACGGAAGGGCTAAATCAACTAGGTTATCACCAGGGGACCAGAGGAAACCGATTGCGGATGGGGAAGCGAGACGGATGAAACCCTTGGCTAACACGGGGACCATAGCCCTGAATTTATAGAGGGCCCCGTATTCAGCCCATCAATGAATACGGGCCTGCAAGTTGGGCCTCAGTATATTTTGGTCCATGACATTGGATTGAGCTCACTTAATTCCTTAAACCTTATTAGATCACTTTATAAATTGGGCCGGGATAAGAAATAATGGCACCCACATATAAGTGTAATATGTGGGCCATTGTTGAATTATTCCAACAATCTCCTACTGGGGCACATATGTAACTTAAATGTGTAAAACCTTATGCGCGCAAAATTGCCATTATTTTCCCTAAACAAGCTGGTCCATTGATCGCATCCATATAGAACCAATCAGGATCTTCGTCGTATTACACATAACTAAATCCCAGAATGATCACATATATGAACACAACCAAATGACATAGATCAATCATGGATATACTGCATGGAAAATTTCATAAATGTTATCTGTACATGCCTATTTTCCAACTGATCCTCCTTAGTGAGATCAACTTTAATCATGCAGAATGGTAACTTGAGTCAAAACCTTAAAGGAAAATCGAATAACTTTATTTCTGATCAGAATAAATACCTAAATGTTCATAAAATCAAACACCAAATACATACTCCCACTAAACTAGGATATCCTCATTATAAAGCACACCCTTCTGAGCTATGTGCTCGTGAAAGACTTTGGGTGTTACTTCCTTTGTTAGGGATTCAATAATTATGGAGTATGTCCGAATGTGTTCGATAGAAAACTGTCCATTCTGCACCCTATCCTTAACGGCTAGGTATTGTAACAAAAGACTATCACCATATTGTCACAATATAACTTTAATGATCTTTCAATACTTTATGCAATTTGCAGCCCAGTGACAAAGTTGCGCAGTCATATTCCATGGTTGGATGCCTCCCAAACTGATACATGCTTTGCTTCCATAAGGAAGGAAGCTCTAAGAAATGGCTTTATCAGCTAGCATGTAGACATAGCCTGATGTGGATTTCTTAATATCTCGGCATCCATCGTGATCAGAATCAAAATACCGAATGATCTCCAATAGATCTGATCTACGATACATGAGCATGTAATCCTTTGTTCTCTTCAGATATTTTATAACCCGTTTGGCTGCTTTACAATGGTTTATACCTAGGTTATTCATATATCTGCCTAACATTCCAGTAACAAACGCGAGATATGGTCGCGTACACACTTGAGCACATACATAAGACTTCCAACAGCTGAAGAGTAAGGAACCTTTTCCATTTCTTTAATCTCAAGTGTTGTCATAGGGCATTGTTTGAGACTGAATTTGTCTCCCTTAGCAATAGGGGTGTCGTTTAATTTATAGTCTTGCATGCCAAACCTCTTAAGCACTTTATCGATATAGCTCCTTTGTGATAATCCAAGAACACCTTGATTTCTACCTCGGTGAACCGGGATTCCTAAGACAAAGGGAACTTCACCAAGATCTTTCATTTCAAGGATATATGATAGAAATTTCTTGGTTTCCCGTAACAAATCTGAATTATTGTTGGCAAGCAATATGTCAACAGGATTTACACAATAATCTTACTCCCTCTATGAACTTACTCCCACTAACCTTACAATATACACAATGATCAACAGGATTTACTTCAAAACCGAATAAGATGATTACCTGATGAAATTTGTGGTGCCTGACGGGAAGCTTGCTTGAGACCATAAATGGATTTCTTTAATTTGCAAACCACAGAGTTAGGTTATAAATCGTCTCATCAATGTCACCATTGAAAAACGCAGTCTTAACATTCATCTAATAGAGCTCAAGATCAAAATGGGCGATTAGTACCATGATTACTGTAAAAGAGTCTTTCGAAGAAACTGGAGAGAAAGCCTCTTTAAAGTCAATCCCTTTCTTTCGAGTAAAGCCTTTTGCCACAAGACAAGCCTTAAATCTTTCAACTTTACCATTTGCATCCCTTTTTGGTTTAAAATATCCATTTGCAACCAACGGGTTTTGCACCTTCCGGCAAAGGGATAAGATCCCAAACCTTATTGTCTTACATGGACTTATACTCCTTATTCTTCGCCTCAATCCACCTTTTGAGAGTTGGAGCTTTGATTGCTTGTTGGAAGTTGATTGGATCATCTTCCACCATACCATTTTCTTCCTCATGTTCATAAAGGAAGACAATGTAATCGTCTAAAATTGCATTTCTCCTTTCTCATGTGGATCGTCTTAGCATCGTTTCTTGAGGTTGTTGAGTTTCCACTTAAGGAACTTCAACCTGTATAGGAGGAATTTCAATTTGAATATCATGTAGAGATTTTGGATTTACTTCTTTAATCACAATAGGTATTGGAATTCATGTATTGGAATTCCCGTGTTTTTAGAAGCAACAGATAGATTCAACTCAGTAATAGAGGTCGATTCTTCCTCGAAAGTGATGTTTCTTACTTTATCTTCCCCCCAAGCTCAACATCCTCAAAGAAACGTATAGTTCCCGTTTCAAAAAATATTCCTGAGAGTAAGATCATAAAACTTATAACCCCTTAAGCCTTCAAAATATCCAATAAAGTAACTGCTTACTATTTTGGGGTCTAGTTTCTTTCCTGAGGCCTATAAGGCCTTGCTTTAGGTGGATAACCCCAAATCTGAAAGTGTCTTAGACCAGACTTGTAGCCTGTCTAAGCTTATACTGTGTTTTAGCAGTTGCCTTAGTTTGTACTATGTTCAAAATGTAGGCTGCAGTCTTTAGTGCTTCTCCCATTTACCTCATTATAATTATTCTTTATTGGGTTAGAAGTAGAAGCAGGATTCTTAACGGGTTTCTTTGAACAGAACCCTTTGCAGCCTGTGAAAACTTTATCTTTATGCCCTTCCCTTTGGAGGTACTAGCCATATTGGTACTGTGAGAGATGTTGTGTTTCAACGTCTCTTTTTCTTGCACAAGATAGTATATGAACTCATTCAGAGTCCATTTTTCCTTCTATCAGTTACAACTGACCTTAAACTGGCTATATTGTGCAGAAAGAGAAATAAGCACCAAGTGCACCAAAAGGTCCTTAGATAGCTGAAGCTTTAATTCCTTAAGTATTACAGCTATGTGGAACATTTCCATAATGTATTCTCTTATATTTCCTTGCCCCTTATACATTATAAAAATCAAGCTTTGCAAAAGCATGCTTGTTTCTGCCTTATCACCATTTTATAAAGAGCCTTTCAAAATTGGCAAGAAAATCTTTAGTATTGAGAATACAGTCCGTAATAGCACCTCTAAAGGCTCCTGGGATGCCATGCTTTATGATCATAAGACTCTTGCGATTTGATCACTCCCACTTACCAAAATATTTTTGTGTTCCAGAAGAACTTTTATTCGTAAGAGGAGAGGAATGATTAGTCCTTAATGCAAGGTCCAGATTTATGCATCCCAGAATTACCAGAATGTTATTTCTTTTTCCATTTAAAGAAATCCACATAAAAGATAATGGCAATAAATTCAAATAAATGTAATCCCCATCGCAAGATACCGATAACAACATCAATATTTCATCTTTGGATGATAATATCAACTGCCAGAGGCATCTTGTTGTAATGATCAAATACTGACAATAAGATCTGCTAAACAATAACTATTCTTTGGAACATATTATTGTTCGCATGATTATACCTGATAATTGTCACATATTTATCATCACAGGTGTCTATATGTTTCTGCCAAGCATCAACCTTCCTTTGGGCTGATTAGATACTCGCATGAAAATATATATACACTAACCATCTTTAATATGCCTCATAAACAATTTTCACAAGAGAGCACACTTTGGTGTGATGTTGGGTCAATTTATTTAATTGGCATAGAAGATAAAGAACTTAAATGGGCACAAAAGCCTTAAAAAATTTATTTGAGAGTTATTGCCAATTTCATAATACCTTATTTGTACATATATAGTGAATAATCATAACACAAAATATGTACAAAATAATTTCCTTAATCCAAACAATTCAAAATAATTCGTTAAATGTTTCTGGAAATAAATTATAAACATAAAGTCTGCCAAGAGAGAATTTCCATAAGGGAAAAAAAGTTGGACCTTTCCCTTCCTTATTTATTCCACAACTACAAGCCCAGAAAAAACACAAAAAAAAATGGCCCAAACGTGTGGCAAAAAATGTACTGTAGTGGCCTAAAAACAGCCCAAAAGAAAATTTTCTGGAATTTTGTTTTTTTGTACTGTGCAGGCCCAAAAACGTGGCCCAAAAAAATGTACTGTAATGGCCAAAATAGCCCAAAAGAAAATTTTCTGGATTTTTTGGTTTTGGTACTGTGCAGCCCAAGACGTATAGCCCAAAAAACAAGAGTAAAAAAAGGCCCAAAACTGTTCCAAAAAATAGGCCCAGAATGTTTTTTTTCGGCGGGCCAGTCATCCAGCGGCCCAAAAAAACTAAACGGCGAAGGCCAAAATGCACCATTTCGTCTCCTCCCCCAGCGAGTCGGGTTGATCGACCCGACCCGCTTGCTGTGCGACCTGGTTCGCTGCCTTCCTTTCGCTCCGCGCTTTTCTTTTGTTTTTTTTCTTTTATTATAAAATAGGTAACCGGTTTGCCCTACCCGGAAAAAGGATCCGGACTCGACCTGGTTCCTTACCTTCTCCCTGTGCGGCCGCTCTCTCTTTTTTAAAATCATCTTCCTCAAGCAGTTACAGGCAGCGATGGAGCTCAAAAAATTTCGAATTTAATGGCATTAAAGGAAGATTAAGGCAATTAAACAGCAATCAACGCACATTAAGGCAATTAAAGGAAGCCCCAGCTTCTTCCTCATGTTTCGATTCATCTTCTTTGCAGATTGAATCCAGAGAGTTCGAAAAGCATTTCAATGGCGGAGGTAGAAAGTTTTCCGGCGACGGAGACATCAAAAATCCAGCGATTTTCACAACAGAAAACTTATGGAAAATCCTTTTTCATCCTTAAATACATGAATCCAGGTATATAAACAGCAATCACATAAGCATTTACATACGCACACGCATGAAACAAAGCATTCGAAATTCTCTGGCGAAAAACTTCCATGGTTTCCGGTGAGTGGGCTTGAGATCAACAGCGTGCACGCATATACACACAACGAGTACAGACATATATATGCATACACACGAAAGTGAGTTACGAAGCTTTCGAAAATCTTAAAAAAATTTCCTTCTCCACATGAATCCATCATAGCGCTTTTCACAACAAGAATTATGAATGTGTGTGTCTGTATATATATATATATATATAAAGATTGAAGATTGAAAATAGCATATACACACAGCAAGCATCAAGCACAGATACACAGAACCACTTATTCAAAATCGTTTTGAGATTCTTTAATTTTACGATGGAAAAGCCTCGGTGGTGCAGTAAAGACCTGAGTCCATAATGCAGATTCACAATGTTCTTACAAACAGATAAACATGGATTCATTCAGAAAGAAAATAGTTTATTCCAAAGAACCTAATATGCAGGCTCTGATATCACTTGTTGGAATTCTCTAAGCATACAAGTTTAATGGAATGATCTAAAGGATAGCGGAAGCGTACCTGAATCCATGGATGCATTTGACGGAAAGGGATGCGTCTGACGGAAGGGCTAAATCAACCAGGTTATCACCAGGGGACCAGAGGAAACCGACTGCGGATGGGGAAGCGAGGCGGATGAAACCCTTGGCTAACCCGGGGACCATAGCCCTGAATTTATAGAGGGCCCCGTATTCAGCCCATCAATGAATACGGGTCCGCAAGTTGGGCCTCAGTATATTTTGGTCCATGACACTGGATTGAGCTCACTTAATTCTTTAAACCTTATTAGATCACTTTATAAATTGGGTCGGGATAAGAAATAATGGCACCCACATATAAGTGTAATATGTGGTCCATTGTTGAATTATTCCAACACTTCGACGTGTCAAACTCCATCGTCAGAACAGTGAGGTTGGTTTTGCCTTGTGGCCGGATAAGATAGAGAAGGTGACGAACTTGTATGATTATGATATCAGTATATTACTTGAAAGAAGAAAATCTGAGTGGATAATAGTGCTTAACGTTTCGAGGTCCAAACGTATGTTCAACAGTACTTTCCCGTAAAATGAGATAATCTATTTCATATATTTATCTTGATTTACATAAAAATACTTCTCTACCGCGTTCCTAAACAAACCTAACATATAGTAAACAGAAATCGTGATTAATAGTTTAATACTAACACAATATTTAATACAAGAGTTAAGCAACTTTTTCTTATAAATTGAAGGAGTCCATTAATTAATTAATGGAAGAGAAGTAGAGTTACAGACATCTCTCTCTATCACCTGCTTTCCCTCGTAAAAGTAGGTGGGACATTAATCCGATGGATAAATCGCTTATCAGTATTTTTTTATTAGGACAAGAAAAATATTATAATCTATTTTGTCTAAAAAATAAAAAAAACTGTTTTTTTGGGCATATCAGATATATAAGGAGAACAATAAGCATTATCTTATTTGGTTGAATTAGTTACGTAAATTACGTAACTTTATCAACAACCAGTTCTTAAATTATTCATATTAGATCCTTATTTGGTTCTTAAATTTATCAACAATAAGCATTATCTTATTTGGTTGAATTAGTTACGTGAATGGGTTAATGTGTGATGGAGTATCATACGTACGTACGAAAGAAGCATGCAGACACAGGCAAGAGCTGCTGGGCGGTCGCTTTTTAGTTAACATTAGTGTGACTTGTTCAACCCACTCTCGTATATGTACAACGGTTCGTTTGGTTTAGCTTACGAAGCTTTTAAACGCATGTTTAATAGTATTTTTTTGTAAAATGAGATAATCTTCTTTGTATATTTACCTTGAATTATGTAAAAGTACTTTTCACCGCTTTCAACTCATTTAATCAATCCGCCAAAGTAAATGCCTACAAACTATGAGAAAGGGGTGTGGAATTATAATTCATGGCAAGCAATATATATCCAGAAGATGCAGTTTATGGAGATTATGGGATTATTATCTAATTAATGATCTCTTTTATCCCAGTAAGAGGAGTCCAAATGTACAGGATAGAGATCCGATGCTGATGTTGATGAAGCAGCACACAGTTCATCCACTGATCTACCTTGTTCTTCAATCTCAATTACCTTATTATCTTCTTCCATCTGTCTGTATAACATCATCATTGTCTCCAACTTCTTCGCATCCAATAACTCACTTGACTCTGAAACTAAATCCTCAACCACACTTTTGCCTTTGAGCATGCTCACCACAGAAGACATGGTAGGCCTCAGTGCTGGGGTCACTTTGGTGCATATGAGAGCCACTTGGATCATCACCATTACTTCTTCCTTTTTAAAGCTTGAACCCAACCTTTGATCAACTAGCTCTAGTAATTCTCCTTTTTCTTTCAAGATACGTGCCTGGTGATGAAATCAAAATATACAGTCAAACTAATTCCGTTTTGACGTTGAATTGAACAATAAAAATTTCAGCGAGAATGTGAAAGAATCCTGTGATTATTATAAGCAATCTTTTCTGGTATTATACATTGCTTATACCAGAAGGAAAGCTACAGTAAAACCGCCCCCATGTTTGAATTAAAAGATATCATTGTGAGACATTGGCGAAATTCTCACTGCAGAAATAAGAAGAGATAAGGTGCATCTAGTTTCTCATATTTAGCATCTTCAAGTATTTTGTGATATATTCAGTATTTTGAACTTACTTTTAAATGTGTACAACACTCTAAAGTATCTTTTATACTTTGGTATTGGATACACAAAAAAATATTTTAAATTTCTACATGTATCTAAAAAAAATTTTGACGAGTTGGATGTACAAAAAACATTCATGATGCTAGAGGCACCTAAAAAAATATTTTAAGGTGTTAAATACACAACAAAAAACTGCATAAATTTTTTTAGATATTTTGATCAGTGTGCAATGGCTCTGAAAAGGGTTGTCCTGCTACTAGAAAAATGAAAAAAAGCAATGTGCCCCTTGTACTGTTGACCTTGTGAAGATAGAAGTGACTTGATGACCCACTAGGTAGATATAGCTTGAGAATGTTTTACCCAGTCAAGAAGACAGATTGCTTCCTCCTTTGCCCGGTGAATGGTGTTGACTCTCCCACTAACAATCTCTAAGGCAACGATTCCAAAACTATAGACATATGCTTTATTGGTTAAATAACCATGCATATTCAGGTGTCATATATCCACTGTAAAAATAGTAAAAATTAGAGTCCAATATGTCAAAACTTCCAAGATGATATGCTAGCACAATTCTTCATAGTTCAATGACAATAAATTTACCAATAAAATTCTTAAAAGAAGTTTGTTTAAAAGAAGGAACTCACTAAGTGCTAGCAATTCGAGTGCTTATGTGTGTATTATCCTCTTCAATAAGTTTCGCCAAACCAAAATCTGATATCTTAGTGTTGAGATCTTTATCAAGTAGCACATTAGTGGCCTTGATGTCTCTATGAACAATCTTCAATCTTGATTCTTCATGGAGGTACGCCAAACCTCTAGCATTAATCCCAACACAAATGTTGTGCCTTATTGGCCAATATAATTTCAATGACAATTCTTCTGGACCTTCATTTGTGAATGTAACAACAATTAGACAAACAATACAAACATGTAGCCAAGTATATACGTGTTGTAAGATATTGGATAATTACAAATTAAACAAGCAGAAAGATGTTTAATAATTTACCAAATAAGGCACGAGCAAGACTGTTGTTCACCATGAACTCATATATTAACAACAATTGATCTCCTTCAACACAACAGCCATAAAGCTAAACAAGATAGGGATGCTGCAAAGCCGAAATCATGCCTATTTCATTTATAAATTCACGATTCCCTTGCTTTGATTTGGTAGATAGCTGCTTAACTGCAATTATTGTGCCATTTGGGAGGATACCCTACAATTTTGGATATGATATAGAAATTATAAGAAAGTTAAAAATAGATTTTCATGTAAATAATAACTGCAAAGGGATTTGATCAAGCATGCAATCAAAAAAACATGTGTGGTACAACCTTATAAACAGGACCAAACCCTCCTTCTCCGATCTTATTAGCTATATTAAAGTTGTTGGTTGCTGCTTTGATTTCCTTGAAGGTGAATATACCAGTTCTAAGATCCAAACCCTGAAGATCTGTTAAGTAAAAGAAAACCAAAATCAGAGAGTTGGAATTTTCATCAAATTTTGAGTCACAGTGGTGCAAGATCATGCATGAGGTGAAACAATTGCCATCTTAAAATAAGTTAGACACCAAAATGCATACCACATGAAAATATCTGAGTTTTTACAGACAAAAAGATCTGTGTTTTCTGGTGAGGAAAAAGATTTGAGTTTTACATGAAAGGATTGGTTAGCATGATAACAGTAATTGCTTTATAATTACCTTTAGCCAATGAACTTCTTCTGTGACCTATACAGCCTCTCCACCAAAGTATACCAAATATCAAGATCACAATAACAGTTCCTGCAACCACAATTCCTACCACAGCCCCCGGAGATAGTCCGTCTCCCGGAAAGTCTGTTGATTTTAATGAAGCAGTTTTATGTATTAGACGATGGAAGTGATATGCCACGTTGATGGAAGCAGAAAATTTGAATCCTGCGTACCAGATTCCACGGAGATAGCTGATATAAGAGGACCATATACTGATTTATACGGGATAGCAGTTGTCCCTTTGCCAGCCCAATATAATCTAATCTCCAAGTTATTATTAGTGACGACAGCAGTGAATGGTTTTATTTTCTCCTTCCCTACTCCTCCTGCTTCTTCAGCAATGTTAAAGTTCTCGAGCACCCTCGTTCCCTACCAAATTTCAACCAAAACTTAACGCTTCATGATGGCTACCTCGTGGGGGAAGGATGTAACGGGGAAATTCTTTATGCATGATTGTGTAATATTAATATAAAGCATGTAAAAGTGACGATCCTAGTCTAATGAAGTCGCTGAAAGTGTTTGTTCAATTCAGTATCAGATGTGAGAGTGTGCGTGACAATTGACAAGAAAGATTAGGGTATAAAAATGATGCTGGCGTGGCATGTATGTACGTACCTGAATGTAGACGTCAAACAAACGCCTTCCGAGGCTGCTGTAAGTTTGATCATCGGTGAACATTATCTCAGCAAAATGAAGGTTCACTCTGTATCTTCCATTTTCCAGGCAAAATCCATAATAAGTGAGAGAAATAGGAGTAACACGGGCATTCATATACAGCTCAGCATCGCTCATAGAAAGCCTAGATTTGTTTGAATAGATATGGTAGTCCGTACTATCATTAGTATCCAAGTAATAGCCAGTGCTGCTAACTGCCCAGTTTCTACCTTTGTAGAAACTAGCTGGTCCACCTGGATCTGCATCATCTTCATATGTTTTACCTCCATTCACGGTTACCATACGTCCACCACAATTTATATAGAGAGCGCGCAATTCTGGAATGAGTAAAATAGGGTGATGAGTCGCCGTTGAAATGAACCAAGCTAAGCCAAGGAACTTTACTTTCATTCACAAAAGAATAGTGTAAAAGAGGCTCCGTCAAATATTCCAATAATATAGCTGAGTGGTAAAAGAAATTCCCCCTTGTATTTGGATCCTCAAATTAAAGTCGCTACAAAATCCATTTATATATATATATATATTCCAAAAGCTAAGGCAACAGTGAGAATATGACATACGAGATAGTAAAAGTACGGCGAAGAAAAGTTATACGTAAACTTACTTTGAGGACAGCTATCGCTTGGACACGTGGGCATTCCTCTGAGAGTAAAAGGTTAGAAGGAATTAAAACGTCATAAAAGATTTAACAGCGACATATAGTAATGAAAATATAGCTTTTTTTTTCCAACAGAAAATATAGTAGGAGCTCGTGCATTTTTAGAGGATAAAACTTACGAGTTGTTGCCCATTGATGAGCTTGCAAAGAGATTCCTGGGGCACGTCAGGGATTGGTATATAGATCAGATAGGATTTTAATCAAATGCTTTATATATATATGTATAGGTTTGCGCGCTCGCGTGCGCAAGAACACTCACACTTTTTCTTTTGTTGAACATGGCTGCTGCTCTGAGTTTCCAGTACTGGTGAAGTTATTGTATGAAAGATCTCTATGCACAAGTAAAAATAGACATTTCATAATCGTGGAAAGATGCAACAAAGAATTGTATATGAACTAACCGAAGGATATCAGCTTCAAACTTCACAAGTGTAATTCAATGAATAAATGTGCAATAATCGAAGTCCATGTGCATCAGCAGAAAAGTTCGAAAATGAAAGAGTTCAGTAAAGTAACCTAAGGAAACTGTCAACATTTCTCTTAAATACAACGCATCAGATCATATTTTACAAGACTACATATATATATATATATAATTGTTTGCCTCATAGGACTTTCTAATTATCTTTTTTGAATTACTCAGGTATTTAAATGATTAATCAGGAAGGAACTGGTGAAGGAAGAAAAAAAACATAGGAGAAAGAATGCAAATTCTACGAGTTACCAAATGGTGCACTTTAAACTTGAAATTAACCCCTTTTAAGGTTTAGAATGCATAATCTCTCTGTTTTCGCCTTCTTTGGTCATTATAGTTTCTTTTTTGCAATCTTCGAGGCTAGGGATTCGCATTTTCATATTTCTTTGGGGAAAAGAAAACAATTCAGAATACTACGGTAACCAGATGAGATATGAATTATTGAATTTAATAAAGGACTTTACAAAGAGAACTCACAAGTGAACATCGGCCTTCTCGCTATCTACCCATGGAGGTATTGGTCCAGTGAGAAGGTTTTCTGTCAGAAATCTACCCAAAAAGAATTTCATGATTCGTATAGAATGGATTAATTTCAAGAAAATAAAAGAAACTGACATTGGTATATATATTTTTCTAGCAAAACATCGATCGATATATTATATATCAGAAGAAGAAAAGATTAAATAAGAGATTTCTTACATGTAGTCACGTCGATTTAGGTTTTCAAAGGTGCTTGGAATCTCTCCACTTAATTTGTTGAAACTCAAGTCCCTGCAAATATACACGTATATATAGTACCCACACACATGTAAAATAATAATGTCTGAGGAAATGTAAAAGGATCGCGAAATTAATAATGCTGCATTCGTTTATCATTACAAGTCATTTTTTATTAACAAACACGCTCATGAAGAAAATCTGTTTGTTAGTTTGATATTTTAATTTTTTTCCCAGATTTAACCCCTTGATGTCTAATATCAATATATTATTTATTTTTTTTCTTACGAGCATTTTAAATAACAAAGCTACTGTTAAAATTATGTCAAACACCATATAAATTAAAATATATAGTTAAATTAGTACTTTATTAATATTATACAGAGTAATGTATCGCTGTGCTTACAAGTTTGAGGCATTTCATGCCGTTTAAAAAATTGCTACCCTTCATTTAGAACAGGTTAAAGTATACATTTTATCCTTTAAATTTACATCAAATTTTAGTCTTATCTCTTAAGTTTAAAAAGTACACTTTTACTCCTTCGACGTTAACACTCTTAGTTTTACTTAACGGAAAATGCTAATTCAATCGCCGTTTTGAAATTAAATGATGTTAAAATATAATTAAATATTGATTATTTAATATAATTATTTTTATATTTAAAATTTAGTCATATTTTATCAACATTTAATAGAAGAATCATTATTTAAATTTGTTAAGTCTTTTTGGGAAAAAATGGTTTTATTTAATGTCATTTGAAGATCGTTTAAAGCAATTTTCTTTGATATTGACCACTGCTCCTAATGAGAGGGATTTGAAGATCGTTTAAAGCAATTTTCTTTGATATTGACCACTGCTCCTAATGAGAGGGATTTCGGCCATTTAAACAAGAAGGTTTATATTCGTTTAAATTCATGTGAATGTAGAATATTGTTTAAAAGTTTTCTACAACTGAACCCAACAATACTTAAATATGACGTTTAGATGATATTATACCCTTATTTACTCGAATAACTTTAAAAAAGGTCAAATTTTCGGGGAAAATGAGGCATTTATTAATATTTTTATGTATTCACTGCATTTCTTATCCGGTGCAAGCATGTACATTGTACCAAAGTTGGATTCGAAGGAATCTCAGCTTCAACATCAAACACGGCGGGGGATATTGTTCTGGTTATAAGGAAATAAATGAATACTTCTTTTGCCAGAAAATGAGCACTTACATTTTATCTATATTCGTCATATTCCCAAGATATTTAGGTATTGTTCCATTGATACTGCAATTCCTCAATATCCTGTGAAACAATCAGATTGACAGCGAATAGACATATGAGTACCTCTCAGGTTTAATTTCTACCCCCAAATAATTGCATTAGTGGGACATACATTGGCTTCGTTTGGGTTTCCGTTAGGAACCCCGTTTTGACCCCCAAAACCCATTTTCACGCAAGCCGAGACAAAATTCCTCTCACATAAAGTACCTAGGAATCTGTGTCCGTTTTCTCAACGGGTTTCCAAACGAAGCCATTATGTTGACTCAAAAAGGTGAAACAGAGTTATTAAGAATCCATATAATCAAAACAATTTAACTCACAGCGTTTTCAACTCTGTCAGGTTATTAAGTTGTGGCAAAGGAAAATATTCAGATCCATGCAGGTCAGTAATTATCCTGTGTATGTGTCATTTTCAATCAAAGCCAAACACAATTCAAGTTCAAATCATCTTTTAAAACCTTCACTTACAATGGAAATCATCACACCATACTTACAACTCTGTCAGATTTTTCATAAGTGAGAACATTGGTAAAGGAATTGGCCCACTTAAACCACTCCCATAGATTCTCCTGACAAAATGAAAAATCTATGATTCAGATTAAACGGCATCAAGTGGTTCAAGAGTTGATTTTTTTTTTTTTTTGGGTTTTGGGGGGGGCGGAGCGAGAGAGAGTTAATTACATTGTCTGGAGACCTGTCCAGTTCTGAATGAAATCAGGTATCTTCCCAGAAAATTGGTTGTCTCCAATTCCACTGCCATTCATGTGCGGCGCAAGCAGGAAAAGTTACTGTTAGTTTAGACTTTTGAACAGAAATAAACAACAGAATTTAGTCATAAGGGTCAATGCAATTACTGAGAGTATGATAAAAGAGGAAGCTTACAATTCTTGCAGTGCTGTGAGCTTGGCTAATGTAGGAGGTAGCTCTCCAGTAAAATTATTGGAGTTAAGCAGCCTAGGTTGACAACAACAGATCATGGGCATAAGCAAATGGGAATCAAATTTCAAAGCATAGTCAATCAACGAGCACAATGACAGATTAAATTTGAAAATCTTACAGCAGAAAGCAATCAAAGCAATAAAACGTCCCAATTATGAAGTTAGCAAAGCGATTACACATGGCAAACCAAAATGGGCTTACAATCTTTCAATCCTGGCGAGATTCCCAAGCTCCGGAGGAAGATTTCCAGAAAATTGATTGAACTCCAAGTCCCTATCCATTTTAGATCAAGTTAGTTTCCACCAAAGCTTTCATGAAATAAAAAGGGGGAAAGTACGCTGAGATTGTAATTGACGGAACTCACAAACTCAGGAGAGTGGATATGTTTCCTATCTCTCGTGGGATTGGACCAGTCAGCCGATTTCCAAAAACCGAACTAGCGTCATTAACAACAATGCATCATCAGAATCGTGTTGGATTACATGAAATCTAATCAGATTCTCTATAATCATAATCAAAATATGAGAGAGGGGGGAGTACATACATGATGGTAAGCTGCGTGGAGCCCCATTCTGGAGGGATTGTGCCGCTAAGGTAATTGCGAGTGAGATCACTGAGCTCACAAAAGAGAGAGAAATCAATTGATCGGTAAAGGAAGAGTGGTGTGAGTTGAAGCTTTAGAAACACCTACATTTCTGCAAGGTATGGTAGCCGCGTCAGTTCTGGCGGCAGAGTCCCCTTGAGATTTTGCGCTTTCAGTCGACTGCTCATTCATTCCGCGCCACAAAAGAGGAAGATTGTCAATTTAAATAACAATAACCAGATTGCTTCGGGGTAAATTTGCACATTAAGCCATTGCGGAAACTGAGAAAGGAAAAGAAGCCAGGTGGATGAGAGAGAGAGAGAGAGACGTACATGTGGGTAACATGATAAAAACCATCACCAAGAGAAGAGTTGCAGACGAAAGCATTATCTTTTTGGTCTATAGTCCAGTTACGAGTCCCACTACATGGATCTACGTCCAAGTCCCAATCCTTCTTTCCCAGCTTCCCAGCTATATCTCTCAAGGCTTTCACTATAAACATATATATATGTAGAGAGAGATATAATAAGATTCACACACAGAAAAGATTCACACACAATCCAGTTATATATGTCTGTGTTCATACACACGCGCACACCTTCATCTGGTGAAGTGGCTCCGAGGGCAAGAGTGGAGAAGAAGCAAGAGAGAAGGAACACAAGAAGGCAACAACAATGATATTTAGGACAGCTTATTATGGAGTAGTACTTCATGATATGCTTCTCGATCCTCAATGGAGGTTCTGCCTGTTGAGGGCTTCCGATTTATTCATTCTTAATAATGAATAAGGCGATCTAGAGTGGCGACTTCTCATAATAGGCGGCTCGATCTGAGAGAAACCACCGGCCGGGATCGCGTCATTGGATGGATGGTCAGGAACTGTGCACGAAAACTGCAAGAAGGGCCCTACGATCCTTCGACGCAATGGGATGATGTTGACTGGACTTCAGTTAATTAAGCAGGCATGGAGTCAATACGTCGTCCCTAGTCTCATGCAGTTGGTTGACGTTTCCATTCATTGCACAGTTTCCATCCATGTGCCTTTTAAACACAGTTAAATTATCAGGTAAAAAAACCATGGTATAAAACTATAAAAAAATAAAAACTAAAAATTAATTTAAGTGAACAAATTATGAAAAATTAAACCTAGAAGGAAATGGTAGCAGAAATGAATTGAATACATATATCACATTTTGGCTCAAATGGTTTGAGTATGGACATTTTTCCAAATGTATTCCCTTGACCGTTGTCCTTTTTATAACATATATTTTTGAAAGTATCTTCCTAGCTAGCTACTTGATTAATCTTTAATTAATAACATCAATTCATTAAAAGTCACCATTCAAATCTCTCACTAAAGATATTTTAACAAATAATTTATATTTACTCCAATATTGCCATATCCAATAGATATATGGAGCCAATTAATTAATTAATTAATTAACTAATTAATTAATTAAGGATTCCTAAGGATCTTAATTAGTTTCGATATGAAATTATCAAATATATATATATTGTTTGGGTATATAAAATAACTTTTCTATAAAACTTATTGTTTCATTTAGAGATGGTTTCGTGTAAAACTGAAATACTCATTGAAAAGTATGTGTTTTTGTTATTTCTAAATCTTATGAATGAAAGTTTGCTGGGTCTCTAATGAAAATGTCCTCCTTCTCTTTTTATTAAATTGCCAGGAAAAATCACTTAGCTACTTTTTCCAAGCCCCAACAACTCTAAACTTTATTCAGCTTATTTAAGTGTTCCTTTTAGATTCCAATTAGATTATTTTAAACGATGTTGCATTATACAAAATAAATATATAAGAACACAATTTGCATAAAAAAATGTTAAAAAAACCTATATATAAATTGACAAGTTGGAGACATATGGTTCTAAGTACTTTCCTTATTACATTCATGCATGCGAATTTTCCCAGTTTTTTTATTAAAAGTTGGTCATCAATTTGCATAGTAGGAAGTGAGATCATATCAATAATTAGATAATAATTAATTGATTAGTGTGCAATAATTGACTTAAACAGTAGTAACAGCGATCACGTGCCGTGATTTTGACTTCGTACGTACATGCATGCAGGCTTAGGCGCTCGCCTTCCCACTTGGCCCTCTCTCTCTTTTGTCTTCAATATAAAAAAAAGGATAATCTTTTAAATAAATTAAAGAATAAACAAATCATTTAATTATATTTATGTGTACTACTAGGTTATTTATCAATTTTCTAAATCACACAAATCATTTTAGTAAAAAAATGATGGATATAACAATTAATTAACTTCCTTAATCTTTAAAAAAGTTAACTGATTCTTAAATTAAATAAGAGAAGTAGTATTCCATTTTCTTTTTTCTTTTTGCCAGAACCAAGAGCGCATCAAATTGCAAACAAAGCGAAATTATAAACACTAATAGGAACATGTCCAAGCAACCAAACTAAAAGGAACACACAAAATTTAGATCAACAAAAACAACAGAAAACACAAACAAAAACAAGATTAACAATGCAACAGGAACAGACTCTAACGCCAACAATTAAGAAGGCTTTTGTCTGCAATGGAACTCGATAAACCTGATAGAACAGGTAAGAGCATTCCAGAGAAGCTTCGACAAACCACGCGACTGCCAAATATGCTTCCAAGAGAATCCATAAAACATAATGGATCCTTACCAAATTCCTTGAGGGAAGAAACTCAAGGAGAGCACCTCTTAAAGAAATAGGATGAAAGGCACATTTATCCAAATAACAGATGATAGAATCATTACTCCGGCCCAAAGATGAACAATGATTCCATACATACTGAACATGCATATGAATTGCCAATCTAAGACCAGTGTAAACACTCACACTGAACAGGCACATGTTAAGCCTTCGATGAACAGAATGTACAACCCCATTGAACAGACCTAAGCTAATGATTCCACCTTTACCGTCATACAGCCTTGCCTTTGACTTCTGAATCCAAAGGGTAGAACCCTCAAACCAACCAAACCTCTTCTTAACAAAAGATTCATCAACCATAAATAATATACTAAGAATTGCAGTTCCTTTTCTTTTCAGCCATACACCAATCCTTACCAATTCCAGCAGTCCAATAACAACAAAAGTAATATTCTGTAGGCTAAAACATTCTCTTATCATTCTGTAATTACGCCTGAACTCATTGAAATAGAAGCTAAACCTTACAACATCTTGTTTCAACACTTCATTATAATTCACAATGCTTAACAAGGTATAACCACCCACAAAACCAGCCCCACTATCCTTCTGCACCCTCAAAGCCAGACCCCCTCTATGAGAAGCTTCATAAGTATTAGGAGAGTTACTTACCTCAGAATCCCCAGCATACTCTGAAATCCTCTGCTCCCCATCCTCTCTGCCTAACCTTCCATCGGAGTGAGACTATGCCTTCCATCAGATTTTCACAGCGCAAAGTAACTATAACCAGCTGCAGACCAAGATTGTGCAGCACCGATCCCTCCACCACTCCCCAAGTTGAAATTGGTATCAACAGTCTCCAACTTCTGGATGAGAGTTGAGCATTTCCAAACAAGCACAATATTTACTTTAACATTTAAGTGTTTCTTTCAGACTTGATGAGCATTTGAATTAGATTATTTGAAACGATGTTGCATTATACAAAATAAATATGTAAGAACACAATTTGCATAAAAAAATGTTAAAAAAACCTATATATAAATTGACAAGTTGGAGACATATGGTTCTAAGTACTTTCCTTACATTCATGCATGCGAATTTTCCGTTTTTTTTATTAAAAGTTGGTCATCAATTTGCATAGTAGGAAGTGAGATCATATCAATAATTAGATAATAATTAATTGATTAGTGTGCAATAATTGACTTAAACAGTAGTAACAGCGATCACGTGCCGTGATTTTGACTTCGTACGTACATGCATGCAGTCTCAGGCGCTCATGCGCCTTGACCCTCTCTCGTTTTGTCTTCACTATAAAAGGATAGATAATTTTTTAACTAAATTAAAAAATAAATAAATCATTTAATTATATTTATGTTACGATTATCCATGCAACAGCGTTGAACCAGCCAACTAATTAGTTAATGCTCCATTCTTTGTATTCTTTTGACTATAAAATGAGTTTTAAAGATAATAAATTATTCTTATTCTAATTATATACTCCTGATCATAAGATAGAAAAAAGAGATAGAGGTTTATCCTATTTATAAGGTATATTATTAAAAGTTTTTAATGAATGCAGAATTTTAAGGTTTTTTTTTCTCATATTTAATTACAAATCATATCATTAAAAGTTTTCGGTAAATTTAGTCTTTTAATTCCTCAAGTTTTGATCAAATTATGACTCATTCCCTGAATTTTGGTTCAGTGTAGCTCAATTATTATAGTTTCAACTCAGTTGTAACACAGTCCCTAAAATTTAACTCACTGCAACTCAATTCCTATAGTTTTAACAATTTTATAATTTAGTTCTTATATTTTATAAAATAAATTATATATAATAAAATGTTAAGAACCAAATTATAAAACTGTTAATATTATAGGGACTAAGTTGTAGTAAGTCAAAATTCAGAGATTAAGTTATAATCGAGTCAAAACTATATGAATAAATTGTATGAGTCAAATTTCTGAATGACAATTGGATCAAAAGTTAAGGGATTGGACTAAGAGATTAATTTTTTAAAATTTTTATATGAATGTACAATTTTATCTTTAATTATTACTGTGTAAACTTTGGACAATTAGAGTATATTGTATATTAATTAGGAATAAAATTTAAGAGTTATTTAATTTTAAAACAACAAGTGACTGATGAATAAAATCATAGTAACTCTTATAACATTGGTATTAATTACATTTTTATAAGATTGTATCTATTTTAAATTTCATTAATTGCACATTCTATGAATTTTTAAATGTAATCCATGATACTTTTGAATATGGGTAAACTTGCAATTTTATTTCATTTTCATACCATTTCATCCTCTTTGGTAGTTACAACTAAGAAGCACCATATAATATAGAATATAAGGTGCATTTTAAGGGAAAAAAGTTCTCAATTTATAATATAGAACACATGTAGAGTTATTAATTGCCATTTGACTCATTTGGAAACACGATAGATAAGTACTTTTACATAAGTCGAGGTAAATATGTGAAAGAGATTATCTCATTTTACAGAAAATACTGTTGAATGTGTGTTTGGACGGTTCAAGAGTCAAACAAGCTCATTAAGTGTTCACATTGAAGATCAATAAAGATGTGTGATGACAAATAAATTTAAATAGGGATTAAGTAAAAAAATTAATTGAAGGAAAAATATTGATTACGGTGAGATCGTTGTTCAAATAAAAGGGTTGATGCTATGGTTAGTCTTTACAAAAATTTTGATTTCAATTTACATAGTTTGTTGAACGAAAAAAAAATACATATAGCCTCAAATCATTTTGTTATATCGTTATAATTTTACAAGAACTTGCTGTAAATTCAAAGGTGTTAACTTAAACCAAAAACTAAAATTTATTTACAATTACACTGATCAAACCTAAAATTCGTAACTGGTTAAAAGTACCAAGAGAGTAGAGAAGTTTTGATTGTAATTTTTGTATTTAACAGTAATAATTTAAAATAAATCTTAATAAAATTATAGAAATTAAAGATGATGATCGAAAATTATAGTACCTAATCAAAATTAATTGGATTTGTAAGATATCAACAAAAAAGAATCAAGAACTTGCTTGCCATCACTTCATGAAAGTTAGGTTTGGTTTCAAAACTTAGGTTTTGATCCAAAACCTATGTTTTGTCCAAGTATAAAAGTTTTTCTGAAAAACTATTTTGGTTACAAACCTTAGTTTGAAACCTGAATTTTCTCTTTCATACTTTTTCCTCATTTTCCTACTTTTTCTTCTTTCCTACCTTTTTCTTTCTTTTCCTTTGCTTTTTCCTATTTTTTTTTCTCTTTCCTCCTTCCTACTTTTCATTCTTTCTCTTTCTCTTTCTTACCCACTTTTTTGCCTCGGAATCTGTAAAAGTTAATTGGGGTGTTTAGCAAAGCTTCTGAACACTCCAAAAGGACGTTCAACGATGTTTTTCCGTAAAATGAGATAATCTCCTTCATACATTTACCTCGTAAATGGTAAAAACACTTCTCCACCGTCCAAACGGATCCAATAACTTCCCAAACATAAATCACTTTTCAAACCCTAGGTTTTACCTCGAAATCTGTAAAAGCTATTAAAATGTAAAAATTATTTTCAATCCTTTTACTCTGTTCACTTGTCTGCTCTGCGCATTCAATTATTGAAAGTTAAAAAACTCTCTCTCTCCCCTTCCCTCCAGCCAAATCCTTCCCAATTCTAAATTTGTATATTCACTTCTTCTTCTCTGTGTATGTCCTTCCTTCCTTCTCTTCAAAGACCAACTTTTCTGGTGTTGTAATGGAGTCTGTCATGTCAATTTCAAGACCCAAACTCGTCTCTGTTCTCGGCTCTGCATTTCTGCTTCTGTGTTTCTTCTCTGTTTCTCCTTCTAACGCTCAACTTATTCCCCATGACGAAGGTACTTTCTCCATTTCTCCTATCTGACTTTCATTCCACTTTCTAACTTAATACTTAATGTCTTTTTCTTTCTTTGGTAATGTTATCTAGTAATTTGCCAGAGTAACTTTTCCTTCAACCGTATGAACTCTGCAATTTTGTTCTTGGCTTGTTGTTATTCACAGCCCTGCAGAAAGAAACTACCCACTTTTAAACCGATAAAGTTTTTGTAATGGTTTACTGATATAAATTGACAGTGAAAGTCGGTGTGAAAAAGATTTATACTTTTGCATCGGATTCCCCAGTTTTTAACTTCCAGATTATGAACTTTCATCTCATTTTTTTCTGTCTGGGTTTCTAGATCCATCATGATCCACAGCAAACATGCTCCTGTTTTTCATTTAATGATATCCTTTGATTTCCATTTTTCACTATAATATTCTAATTGGAAAAGATTTGAGTAAAATCTTAATATGTTTATTATTAGAATTTGTTGGCAATGTAATGAGTGTCTAAATTATGTGGCTATCCGTGTGTGTACAACACACATGATGTGACGCATGTTCAATATTATAAGCCTTAAGAGTTGAATGAAAGCGAGTAGATTGTTTCTGTGTAATCCTTTGTGTTCAAGAGGGTGAACAAGGCAAATTAGTTTGAATGATTGTTTTGGCCCAAAATAACTTAATTTGTATTTTTTTACTACTTGACAGAAAAACTAAAGATTGTTTCCATCTATACCTTTTTCAAGAAAATAATAATATTTAATGCGTAGATAATCTAGGCTGTGTGTTTATCAAGTTGGTTGGGAATACGAAGATTGGGAAGATATTTGCCTGTTTCAATTAAAGCTGGGGCCTACAACGTATGACTTGGTCAGATTACATTGAGAATTACAAAGAACAAAAGTAAGAAACAAAGGCATGTGGTGTTGGTACCATATGACGGCTTTTGACTCTGCAAATCATCATTGACATGCCAGCATTGAATTGTGAGAGCAAGCCAAGCCTCTTAAACCTTCATCTCCATTAATAATATGTGGAATCCCAAACAACTAAACCAACATTATTCAATTAAAACTAGTTAATGTCTGCTTCTGATAATTTCTTCTATTTTCTATGTAATCTCAAAAACTAAGTCAGAGAGTACTTCATTGATTGAACATGTTGATCAAGTCAATGACTGCATGCGTTCTTTGTTACTGGGGAATCATGCGACTACCTTAGCTATGGTGTGTAAGTCGAATGAAGATAGTGACTACTTACTTAGAGAATTTATACATAATTGAATTCTTGAACACCATTACAAGTTGAGTTACCACCTCAAAAGTTTACTCTTAAAGAAAGACCACATGTTATGTTGTAAAGAAATGTTGATCAAGCCTTTGGTTTATGCAATGGTACATGGCTATGACTTAGTGACTGGAAAAGACTGTCATTGAAGCTATTACATCGAATGAATCTCAACCGAATAAGGTGATGCTTCACAGGATAGACATGAATCCTGCAGAGAGTCTGACCATTTTGTATGCGAAGGAGAAAATTCCTAATCATTCTACCATTTGTTATGACAATAAACAAAAATCAAGGGCAATCTTCGTAGAATATTGGATTATATATACCGCAGAATCATCAATGAATTGGCATTGACTTCAACCTGTGTGCTTCTGAAATTTTGAGTCAACCTTTTTATTTAATTCGTATGGTAGATTTGAAGTATTATTGTGAGCAAGAGCATTCTTTGAACTACGTAGATGTGTTGTAAGTTAATGCTCTCGGAGCACCAGCTAGTAAAGATGAACGAATACAATATCACATAGAGCTAATTCGTGTGTGTGTGTGTGTGTGTGTTTGGGATACAGTGAAGGCTCTACAGGCAATATCTGATAAGCTCACAAATGTGAATTGGAAGGTCACACCAGCATCTTGTAGAAAAGGGGATGGATTTAATATCATGATTGAATCTCCTCAAGTCACCAGGAATGTCACTTGCAATTGCAAGTTCCAAGACGGCACCGTTTGCCATGTTACTCATATGTATGCCTTGTACATCTATAAATTCTATGCCTTTCTTTTTTGTGGGGGAGCGATTAGTGTTCAGTGATACAACAACAATTTGTCATTGACAGTCAGTTGAAAAGGCAGAACATAGCAGGAGAAATACCCATCGAATTTGGAAATCTTACACAACTGATTCAACTGTAAGCTATTTTGTTTTTTGCTCATTTGCATTCATATAATCATTGTGAAAATGCATCAGAAAATCTGCCAAAGACTAACAGAAATTGAGCAGTGATCTCACTCGCAACTATCTCAATGGCACAATCCCAACTGTTTTTACACGCACGCCTCTTGTCAATCTGTAAGTTATCATATACTGTTTACTCTGGTATTTTCTCACTCTATATGAACTAGAGATGAAAATATAATACTCCCTTAGATTCTAAATATAAGCCCGGTTTGTAGTGAGTAATGCAATAAAGTATATTATATGCCATGCATGCGTATTTGAAAATTGAAATCATTCACACTTACATTTGCTTCAGAACCCTTCTGGGGAATCGCATTAGTGGTTCAATTCCGGCTGAACTGGGTGAAATTGCTGCCCTGCAGGAGCTGTAAGTTTTCGAGTCAAAGCCAATCTCATTTTGAAATTGGAATATATAAAGGTTGGTGCCGGAGCTAAATAAGTTTTTATTCATGTTTTATAGGGTCCTTGAAGATAATCAGCTTGGAGGACCTCTTCCTCATAGTCTTGGAAATGTAAGAAACTTGCGGAGAATGTAAGTTGCCCATCTTTGTGTGCGCGCGCCGGCGTGCTCGAGTGTGTAACATTTCATCTTACCTTTCTGATACTTAACTTCGTTTTTATATGAATCCGTAGACGTCTTTCTGCAAATAATTTTACTGGAACAATACCAGAAACGTATGGAAATCTGAAGAACCTTATTGACTTGTGAGTAACATCATGTGGTACAAATGATCAATTTAGTCCTTTTTATTTTTGTTTCTATAATAGTTGATTAGGCCTTTGTTAAATACTGAGATCACTCCTAACTTTGTCTGCAGTTCTATAGATGGGAGTACCTTATCAGGAAAGATACCAAGTTTTATTGGGAACTGGACCCAAATTCTCTATATGTCAGCATCACTTTCATTTAAATATTTTTTTGAACTAAATTTATGTTATGCTCAATTTCTTTTCATCTTTTAATGGAATTTTATGATTTTGTTAGGGATATGGAGGGCACAGGCATGGAAGGTCCAATTCCTTCCACCATATCGTTGTTGACAAATTTGAAAGAATTGTGAGTCCTTATCCCTTTTTGAGCATATAAACTGTAAAATTGTTTGGACATTTAATGTTCAAAAGGAAATTATTTTGCCTTTGATTGATGAGACATTTTGATATTAGGAGAATATCCGACTTGAAAGGGGCAACAACTATGACATTTCCTAATCTGAAGAATTTGAAGAGTTTGGAACGACTGTGAGTTGAAAACATTTCAGCTATTATAACAAGAGCTATATCTTTCAGTTTTCGCATTCATATGAAGTGGCTTATGTCCTCCCTAATTCTATGACTTCAGGATATTAAGGAATTGCTTAATCACTGGCCCCATTCCAACGTACATTGGTGAAATGACAAAGTTAAAGACTTTGTAAGTTGCTTTGCATGGGCATTTTATTTTTTAAAAATTGTTCAAACTTTTTTTTTTTTGCATTGTAGATCCATTTAAGACTTTCTCTCACCATTTCCTGAACTCAAATTGATTGTTGGTCATGGTTTTACTAATTTGTGTCTTAACCACTTCATTTTATTGTAGGGACCTGAGCTTTAACAGTTTGACTGGTTCAATTCCTGACTCATTTCAGAGTTTGAATTTTGATCACATGTAAGCAAAAATTTGCGTTTGTTGTTGAAAACTGTAATAGAAGAAAAATGTGAATATTTTGTCAATAATAATATTAGGGAAGTTGATTGTTTTGCCTTCATTGGTTTTAACTTGCTGGTATCATCAGTAGGACTTATATTAACTATGGATGTAGGTTTCTGACAAACAATTCTCTGAGTGAAGCAATTCCAGAATGGGTGCTCAAGAACAAAAAAAAAATGTTAGCTTTATTTTACCATTTCTGTATTATCAAAGTCTCTAGAGTCTCCTTTTATACAACTACAATGTTCCATATTAATGAAGAAACTAAACTTGGAATCTCACTATATTTTTCTTTCAGTGATTTATCTTACAACAATTTTACTGAGGCTTCTGCATCTGCTTGCCAGATCTTACAAGTGTAAGGTTCTTTTGCTGATCAATTACATGAGCATTTCAAATTTGACCTATTTTAATGCGCTTTTTACTGGCTACTTCCTATTATTGATGGACAGGAACTTAGCTTCCAGTCTTTCATCTTCAGGAAGAGACGCGTAAGTTCTTACATATGGCGTACTTAATAATTTTGTTTCAATTATATATCTCTTCAAATCATCTGTTGAAACAAACTTTTCATCTTGTAGATCCTTTTGTCTAAAGAAGGGCCTAACTTGTCCAAGAAAACCTGAATGTGAGTCAAGACATTGTGCAACAATCATGTTTCATGCACCACAAAAATTTTGTAAAGTGAAGCCATGATAACCTCTCCTTGTTAACATGTCATAATATTTTAATTATACAGATTCTTCATTGTTCATAAATTCTGGGGGACCCGCAATGAAGTTTCAGGGGAATGAATATGAAGAAGATCTCAATCAAAATGGCATTTCATACTTTTATATGAAAGATGACAAATGGGCTTATAGCAGCACAGGAACACATATATATAATGATAAATCTGATTATGTAGCCAATCTACGAAAAAATACGTTTTCTTTGAATGTTAATGGCTCAGAATACTACAAAACAGCCCGTCTCAGCCCTCAATCACTTAAGTACTATGGCCTATGTATGATGGAGGGTAACTATAAAGTAAAGCTTCATTTTGCTGAGATAATGTTTTCTGATGACCAGACATTTAACAGTCTTGGAACTCGCATATTTGATGTTTCAATTCAAGTGAGTGATGGAGATCCTTACTCTATTAGACAGTTTCAATCTTGTTTCATTTTTATCACATGTCGAATCTGGTTCTACTAGAAAACAGTAGTTTTGAAGCTAGAAATTCGATATTGTATTTTCACAGGGTTTTAAATACTTGAAAGATTTTAACATTGCAAAAGAAGCCGGTGGAGCTGGTAAGGTCATCACTAAGGTATTTGATGTTAATGTGAATGATACCACCTTGGAGATCCATTTATATTGGGCAGGGAAAGGTACTACAGCAATCCCCGAAAGAGGTGTATATGGACCTCTAGTATCTGCCATCACTGTAACCCCAAGTAAGCATTTCTCACATTGGTAACTTCTTAGTTTTTTATAAACTACATTGATATCAAGTAATTTAAGCATTTGTTTCCTGGCTGTAGACTTCAAACTTCCTTCAAAAGGGTTGTCTGTTGGAGCTATTGTTGGAATTGTCGTTGGATCATGTGCCTTTCTTGTTCTTGTACTCATTATCCTCAGAAAGAAGGGCTTCCTTGGTGGGAAAGATACAAAACACAAAGGTGATAATTGGAATCCAAAATAAACAATTTTTGGCTCTCATGATTATATTTTGCAAATAAAAGGGTCGAATTTGCTAGCAGTATAAAATAAGGATGAATATACATTAATGAATTATGTATCTTGAAAAAGATAAAATGGTGGTAATTTTAGTAAAAAAATGGTAATGGTGGTAATTTTAGTAAAAAAAAATGGTGCTTTGGTCTATTCATTCTAGGCTAAAGCTACTTTGTCTTTATTCTTGTTCTCTCTTTTCCTTTCTTTGTTCTTTTGCTTAATGCTCACGTTTCCCCTCCCATGTGCTGCAGAACTTTTAGATTTGAAGACAGGTTATTTTTCTCTAAGACAAATTAAAACTGCAACCAATGACTTTGACCCTGCAAATAAGATAGGAGAAGGTGGTTTTGGGCCTGTGTATAAGGTAACATGAGATTCTAAAATATTGTAGCATGCCACTTACGCTTATGATATTGATTCAAGTTGTTCAATGGCAGGGTGTGTTGTCTGATGGTGTTGCCGTTGCCATTAAGCAACTCTCTTCCAATTCAAAGCAAGGAAATCGTGAATTTGTGAATGAAATAGGAATGATATCTGCTTTGCAACATCCAAATCTTGTGAAGCTTTATGGTTGTTGCATAGAAGGAAACCAGTTGTTGCTTATATATGAATGTATGGAGAACAATAGTCTTGCTCGAGCACTTTTTGGTAAATGCTTCATGAGCAAACAGTTTCTTTGAATACCTACTTATAAGTTGCAATGTGGAACTTAAAGGGGTATTTTCTTTTATCTTTGTTGTCTTAATGTTTAGGCCATGATGAACAAAGGATACATTTGGATTGGCCCACAAGAGTAAAGATTTGTCTGGGGATAGCGAGAGGATTGGCTTATCTTCATGAGGAGTCAAGGTTGAAAATAGTACATAGGGACATCAAGGCAACAAACGTCTTACTTGATAAAGATCTTAATGCCAAAATCTCCGATTTTGGTTTAGCGAAGCTTGATGAACAAGAAAATACCCACATCATCACCCGAGTTGCTGGAACGATGTATGTGTTACGCTATATTAAATTATATACTTGATTGATGGCTAGCAGAGAGTTCATATTCTACATACACTTTTATACTCTTTCATATATGATCTATATATTGCATAAGGATAAAGTTATTTGATTGATCCTAGAAAATGTTAATGTTTCATATAGTGAAATCTCTAACTAATGGGTACGGCTTGTTCTCTTTTTAGTGGTTACATGGCTCCTGAATATGCAATGAGAGGTTACTTGACAGACAAAGCAGATGTTTATAGTTTTGGAGTTGTTGCTTTGGAGATTGTCAGTGGAAAGAGCAACACTAATTGCATACCAATGGATGACTTCGTTCATCTTCTTGATTGGGTAAACTAAAATTTTCTGTGACCCTGGGATTTCTAATGAGTGAAATATTTCTCAAGAGAATTTAGGTGCATGCTACTTTCACTCTTTTTGGTAAAATCTTTATTCATACATCTTTGTTTGCTATTGAAGGCCTATGTTCTCCACGAGCAAGGAAAGCTTCTGGAACTGGTGGATCCGTGTCTCGGTTCAAGCTACTCCCAAGATGAGGCCATGAGAATGCTAAATATGGCGCTTCTGTGCACTAATCTATCTCCCACACTCAGACCCTCCATGTCATCTGTGGTGAGCATGCTTGAGGGAAAAGC
>JANTPZ010085162.1:0-19542 GCA_025593235.1 Vachellia pachyceras
CTTCCTCAACACGCTTCCGTTTTCTTTCTTTCTCAAGTCTTTCTTCTTCCTCCCTTTGTTTTGCTTCCTCAACACGCTTCCTTTTTCTTTCTTTCGCAATTCTTTCTTCTTCCTCCCTCTGTCTCTTCTTAGCAGCTACTTCTGCCCCCCGTTTCTTTCGTTCCTCTTCTTTCTTTTTGTTCAGCAGCTCCAGCTGCCTTCGGTTGTCTTGCTCGATTCTTTCCCGCTCAAGTCTCAAAGCTTCCTTTTTCATCTTACGTTCATTCTCTTTCTTTTCTGCCATACGCTTTGCAGCCTCAGCAGCCTCAAGGGCTTTAACTTTAATGTCCCTCTTCCCTAAATGTTGCACAAGTAATACAATACGTTCATGAAAGAAAAATATCAACCCATAAACCATACCTATGGAACATGATAGATTATAACATCAACCACGACATTTTAAAGAATACAGCCACTAACGATTAAGTGCCGATAAACGTATGCATATTTGAGTGGCGAAAACAATAATGTACTCGAATAGTTTAAACATTAATGATCTAAACTATAGCTGATGGCACAGGATAATTTTAAGTCCCGAAGCATCACGGAATAAAAAAGTATTTCCGCCCTACATCTAATGGAAGGTCTGCATGCATGATTCAAGCCTCGAAAGCAAATCCTGGCAATGGACAAATAGTCAACTTCATACTGCAAGTAAACGAAAATAAGATCAATTACCTGTAATAACTTCTGCTGCTTGTTTCTGTTGTACAAGAGGAATGAAGGATGTGATGTTGGATATAATATTGCTGCACGAAGACTTCCCACCGGGACAAGTGGGACCTTTATTCATGCTATTTTTGCCAGATAACTTGGGCCTACTGGATCTTTTACGAAGCGATTCAGTGGTCCTCCTAGCATGATTACTCTGGTTCTCCTTCCCTTTACCGGTGAATCTTCTGCCGGCACTACTTTCTTTAAGTTTCTGTCTTTCCTGATTGTTAGTCTCACAGAAGCTGAAGTCTCTCGCTATCGAATCAAGACCATATCCATCAGCCAATATATCATCTATAGAAACTAATGAAGCCTTTGCATTATCCATAATTTCCGCAAGTGGTTCTCTTATTATCGAGCCAGTCGTCCCTTCTGGACGAATCCTACTTTGGAAAGTATTAGCTATTTCATCTGCAGCTTCATTTTCTTCATCAATACAGGGCAGCTCCGGTTTTGAACTTTCTCGTTTCCCCGAACAGCCATATTTTGAATTAATTCTATCCCATAAAGTTTGAATTGGAGAAACGCAAGCTTTCTTGATGTCCCAAGTTGATTGATTTTTGCAATTCGGTAGGCAATCAGAAAACGACTTTCCACTCTCACCATTTAGAGGAAGGGAAGTCCTCATATCCATCATGCCCTCGACAAGTCCATTTGGTAAAGACTGATAAAGGTCCGGTATCTTGTGTAATCTATATGGGTTTGAAGAAGAGCAAAAGGGAGAATGCCCGAAAGTAGAGCTACTAAGGCGCTCCAGAATGGAGGCATAGTCATTTGTATCACTTGACAAGTTTGCCTTTTCTAATTCAATCTGATCTCCATCAGTGCATGGCTGCGCCTCATCTGGTTGGATAACGAAACCTTCAATTTCGGGTGCAGTTTCATCTGTACCAATCAGATACGAGCGTTGGATCCCTTGAGAAACAGATGAACCTTCTAAGAGCATAGCAGTCTCTCCCAGATAAATCCTTCCCGAACTGCTTCCTTCTGCATCCAGGTTCTTGTCTATGGTGCACTGCTTACTTGAGCCAATACCAAAACCACATGAATTTGTCATTACCTTTTTCGCCGTCACACAATGGTAAGAGTTGCTAGAACCCTGTTCAGTCAAAACCACATGAATTTGTCATTACCAAAACCACATGAATTTGTCATTACCAAAACCACATGAATTCAGTCAATACCAAAACCACATGAATTTGTCATTACCTTTTTCGCCGTCAAACAATGGTAAGAGTTGCTAGAACCCTGTTCAGTCAAACAAGGTGCAAAGGAGACTCCCAATCCACTTGAAGTGAAAGAAAGAAGAGTGTTGCCCCTTCTGTCCCTTCCATCCAAGTTAAATTTCTGCAGACAAGAAAATCAATTAAAAAACTGTTCTAGAGAAAACGGACAGGAAACATTTACAGAAATTTGAAGGTTTCAGTTGCTCATGCCATTCTTGCCCAATGCAACCTTGTTTTTAAATACAAGCACCAAGCATATTAAAAGATTGATCCCATGCGAACACAGATAGGCCTAGTTTAATGAAAGCTAACAGCCATGGATTGCAGTTGCACTAAAATCTGTTTGTTCACTATCCAGTCCTTGCTTTAATAAATACCTACGAGGTATACCGATATTCAGATCATGCTCTTAACACCATTACTCAGGAATAAGATTAATAGGTTAATCCTATTTGATCAAGGATTACTTGAAACCTGTCTTTTAACTGTGGTTAAAACTATACTTCTTTGCCTTGGTCGAAAAGAGGAAAAAAGTCTCTTTCCTTTTTCTTGGCTCTGCCAATTGAATTTCAACATTTGACTCGTTGGTCATTGAGCTTTCTCTTCTCGGCTCTCTCTTCTATCTCCTTAATATTTATTCTTGCTCAACTGGTGAACTAATTCTAAGGCCCAACTTCCGCAATCTCAGTTTTCTCATCAATCGGAAATTCACTCAAGTATTTCAGTTTCTAGTAAACAGTTCAATTATTTAAACTTTTCTTGCTGTCTTGAATAACATCATATAGGACAATGACGATAACACGTTGGAAGACTGAAAACCACACTGCTTTCAATGTCCCATGATGCTCCGAACTATCATTTACATAACTGGAAAAAGACTATCAACAGACCCTCCAACCCAAAAATCTAACTTAAATGAACAATATTATAAATCTAGAGTATCAATCTATTTTTTAAACCCCGTATAGTGGCGCTGACAGCAACTTTCACCATTGCAAACTGTACATTAGACTCAGAGTCAACGCTGACCGTTGGAATAGAGAATCGTACAAATTCAATCTCAATAATTCTAGAGTATGAAACAAAAAATTAGATACCTGGTTCGATTCTACTTCAAAGGAAGACCCTTCCATTATGTGGTGTCCCTCGGGATTTTGCATTTCTTCAGCTGTGCGGTCATTGACATGCGAATTTTCTATATCATCTTGATGAGATGTCAAATATTGAACTTCTGTGCCAGCCTCTCGGTTATCTTTAAATTTCCCATTCACCAACCTTTGGTTACTGGATTCAAGTTGCTTTTCCAGATGGCTCGGAGAGGCAGTTAGAGATCTCTCTGCTTGACTTTCAATCTTTCTTCTCTTATGCTGAGGGCAGAAATGGTCTATATCAGAGGCAAAACCTCCAGAGGAATTTTTTGGAATCTGGAGTTTTCCTGAAAAACCAGCATCTTTTTCATCATTGAACCACTTCCCCCTCGATAAGCTATTCTTTTGTTGTAAGCAAACTCCAGAACTTGAGTCCGGGTTTGCCAAAGAAAAGTTCAATTCATCCATAGCAGCTGTAGACCCAACTTCAACATCGGTAACAGTTTGAACTGCATTCCCAAGCGGATCACTGTCAGTAACTGCTATTGAACAAGTGTCCTCCATTATTCTAGAACCGCATTCATCACCTCCAGCATAAATGTTTTCTGAAACAAGTTTGGATGACATAACTTCCTTGGGAAAACTTCCAGATGAATTTTGACCAGAAGTTTGTGATGGTATTAAGAGGTTTGTTGAGGAAGGTAAGTTCTTACTTCCTATGGAAGTATGAAGAAATAACTCCTGAACCACGAATGAATATGATTTGGATGACATGACATTTTGCGGTTTCCTGGCTACATCAGTCTCCTCGGAAGGGCTTTCACAAGATTTCATTTGATGTCCGTCTTCTCTCACCGTAGCTTCCTGCCCCCCCAGAAAATGCGCATCCATGGAAATGTTGCATTTCTCTGGGCATACAAGAGATGTTACTTTGTCATCCAAATATCCTGGCTCTATCATGGTCAAAGTTCCTTTATCCTGGCATACAAGTGATGTTACTTTGTCATCCAAATATCCTGGCTCTATCATGGTCAAAGTTCCTTTATCTGGTGGTACCTCCTGTCCTCCTGGTATTTGATCAGCAACAGGAATTCTATTCATACCCAATTCTTCAACGCCGTCAAAATCTAATTGTTTAGGCTTCACAGACTTGCCAAAATTAGAGGGTGGCTCCCTCGAGACTGAAACGTCCAATCCAACTTCAGGGGAAGACCCTCCTAAACAAGCATTGTGTTTATCAACTAAAACATCAAACTCTGCAGCAACTATGGCAATAGTTCCAGCAGGTCTGTCATCAATATTACGATTGACATTGGCACCTGATATTATATTTTCTCGAGTATCCAAGGATTTGTCGGCCACACCTGTTTCAGCGTGCAATGATTTCTCAAGCAAAGACTTCTTCGAAGCAGAATGTCTACGCCCTGAACTTCTACTATCTAAATTGGAAGAACTCGCAGGTCTCAATGATCCTTCGGTTGTGGAGGTAGTCGCAACCCTTGTATTTCCACAAGAAGCTGCGGCTGCAATTTCTGTATCTAATTTGCAATCTTTTTCGCTAGAAGAGGATGTTCCAGCAGCAATTTCAGTACCCTCTAACTCGTGATAACTGTCAAAAGCAGTGGACTGTGAGCAGATTGAACATTTATCAACAAAAATGTTGCTGACAGACTTCGATTTTCCTTCATTGGTCTTCACTTTTACTGCACATAAATCTGGAGCCTTCTCACAATGGAAGGAACCAACATCAGGCATTGCAGGAGACTGTGAATGCTGTGAAATTGAAGATTGAGGTGATTTCCCAACTGACTTTAAAGAACCACCATGCATCAAAGCATTTTCATTAGATGACTGGAAAAAACTTCCAGGCAATGTTCTAATCTTAACATTGCTTCCATGTTTCTCACTGCAGCAGTCTCCATCTTTGGTTGCTTTCCTCTGACATTCATTTTCATAATCACATGTTTTGCTTACGAATGTTTGCCCACCGTTAACTACCGGTTCTATAGAATCCGGGACTTCAAATCTATTGCCCCCAGACAAGGCACTTTCAAGCTTCAACAATTCATTATCACATTTTGTTTGGCTAGTACTTCTAGATCTTGTTACTCTCTGACTAAAAGAACTGCCTTCTGTTTCCCTCATCTGATAATCTCCTTTATTTGACTCCTTAGCTTCGCAACTTCCATTTGAAAAACAGGGGGCAATAACTGGCTCCAATAGTTTGTTCACATTATTAGACCGAGGACCATCTTTCACCTCGGAAGAAGTAATCGCATTCGAAGAGTTGAGTTTCATTGCTAATCTTCTGAATCTCGTAACACGTCCAGGATAATTCAACTGATCATTTCTCTGAGTCAAACACTGACCTCTTTTTACTTCTTCTCCAGCACAACTTTGAATATTGGTATTAGAAACTTTCGCTAAGTCTGACCCTTCAAAACGGTCCAATTGTGGGGAAGGAGCTGCAGAACCTGCTTTTCTGCTAGCACATGCACCAGTATTATTATTATCTCCTGAACGGATTTTAGCTGCCTTTGCACTATGACGGAGCTCCAGAGCCCGCTGCCTTGACTTTGATCTTTGCAAGTTTGCCAGTGAGACAGCTGGGTCGTTGTAACCCTGTGAGATTCTTGATTCCATTTGAATTTGAGGAGATATAGCAGTAGAATCCATTTCTGGAGCACTAAATGAGGAACGTCCAACATTATTGACAGAGCAATCAGGCAAATTTAAAGGTCCATCTCCTGCGTCAATGTCTCTATTTAGAGCATAAAATTCACCATGTAAACCACTTCGAGGCTGACCATCATCAGTTGTAGCAACCACGTTGCCCTGCAGACTGAACCGACGATCAGGGATAGGGTTTGTAGATTGTGCTTTTGAGAATGGAGCTCCAAATATAAGATCATCTTCATTCAGATCTGCACGTGCAGAAATTCTTTTGAATGGATCAGGATTAAATTTTCCAGAGCAAAATTGACCGAGACATACAGGCCTATAAATAACCAGATAAGGAGCACTACTCGAATTTAATATATAAACAGGAGCACATAAATCAACCGAAGCCCCCTAGATCCTGCCATATTTTACAGATGAAACAAGAAAGAATAGAAAACTGAAGTAGCGTCCAGTAGCAGAAAATTGAAGCATAGATTTGAAATTGCATGCAAAAAAAATGAAGTATAATTACTGTGAAACGGTACGATATAAGGTTTACCTCTTGTCCCATTAACCAAGAGAAAAATACTGGATCTTCCCTATCACAATAGCCTGTTTCAATTAGTTAAATAATATGGGAGGCATTACCTGTAAGTATAAACTTCTCTTGAACCCCTATTTTACAGCAAACCAATGTTTTTTGACCAAAAAAACAGAATCTTCATTATTGTTCTTTTTCAGATCAGTTTTAATCAATTTGCATGCCCTTTAGCGTTTCTTAAAATAATCCACATGTCAAAGCTAGAAAGAAGCGATGCATTGTTGTTGCCCTATTAAATGATAAAAGCTATCGGCAATGCAAGTAATCAATAATTAACAAGGTAGAAAATCGGGTGAATAAAAGGTATCAACAATAAGAAATTGTCATACCAGACAGGAACAATCTAGAAAAAACCATACATAAGGAGTACAAAACAGAAATGTAGAAAATTCTAGCTTACTAAATTGGAAAACCAAAAGTTGAAAAGAACGAGTTTCTTCCGGGGGAAAAAAAGGAATTACAAACTCTTCCTTCCCATTCCCCCTCTAATTTTCCTAATGAAAGAAAAATCCATGAAACAAGGAAACACTGGAAACACGTTGGTCCTATGAGAGTCAACGTATGGTTGAATTCTCACTCTCGAGTGTAGAAACTAATCCACGGACTTCCCGATCCATATTATTATCCTAAAAAAAACTAATGTCAGTTTAATAAACCCAAGTCAAGAGCATTGAGAGAAGAAATGGTTCCTAATAAAGAACATGAAGCATTACCTTTGGGATCGGAGGTAAGGGAGGAAAGCATAGAGTTGGACAGCCATGGAGGAGGGGCGATTCCGTCGATAAGGAGTTTAGAGACTAGGTGCTGGTCGAATAGATAACACTGACAATGGGCTTGATCAATGATTCGCTTCTTCTTCTCAAAGATTTGAACAAACAGCTTCTCTATCGCCGGCATTGTTCAGAGGATTGGCAGGAAAGCGCGGACCCCAACGTAGTGGAGATGGAGGATAAGAGCTCGCGTCCTGAATGTGTAAAGCAAGTTATCGATTATCTCAAAAAAATTACCCCCATAAAAAGCATTTTCGATTACCTCCAGATCAGAAATTAAATTTTGTCGCCAATAAACTGCCTCCGTCTCCGATAACCTTCATCCGCCAATGAACGATAATCTCCGCTCATTCCACTCAAATTGCCGACCTAGCATGCCGAAAAGCTGAGATTTTTCAGTTACCCAATCGGTTATGGCGATATATACAGGCAGACTGATCATCAGTCCTTCGCAGAAGCCGTAGATCAAGATCCTGATATAAGTTTTCAGATTAGACAAACCAGATATCGTGAACAGACATAATGAACGAGGCTCAGGGTCTTCGTTTTGGATGAACGGAGGAGACGAGCTTTGCTCAGCGCGCATTCGAATTCAAATTCAGAGGGAAGTCAAATGAAACTCGACTGGCCATAACGAGTTCGGGTCAGGTTACTTCGTTGGGTCAGCGGTTTTGTTTGCAGGATATGTTAATACTAGACCGGGGCGGATTTAGGTCAGCCTAACTTTTTCAAGAACGCTTAAGGTTTTGTTTGGTTAATTTTTATTAACAAAAATTGGTTTAATTAGTGAGGAATTGAGTCAACCCATAATTTTATGAGTTTAGATTTCATTTTTTATGTAAGAAATTTGCTGAAGGGTAGTCTATAAATGCTTTTGTAAGCGTCCTCTAAGTATAAAGGCATGTTTGAGCCTTGTGAGCCACCAAGATCTAATTCACCTAAAATTTTTGTAGCAAAAAAGATTGACTTTTAAAGAATATATTATGGAAAAGAAAAGGTGATAAATACCATAAGACCTAGCATGGTTAGCAATTAGCTAAGAGCTTGTTTGGATGTGAGGTTGAAAATAGCTTTTACAGATTTCGAGGTAAAACCTAGGTTTTGGAGAATAGATTTTGAAAAATAGCTTTTACATATTCCAAGGCAAAACCTAGGTTTTGAAAAGTGATTTATGTTTGGAAAGTTATTAGCTTTTACAGATTTTGAGGCAAAAAAGTGGGTAGGAAAGAGGAAAGTAAGAAAGAGAAAGAAAGAAAAAGTAGAAAAGAGAAAACCTAGGTTTTAAACTGAGGTCTTGTAACAAAAATAGCTTTTGGGTAAAAAAAAATTTGTTTGGACAAAACCTCGGTTTTGAGGTAAAACCTAGATTTTGAAACCAAACCTAGATTTTAGATTGGGTTGCCAAACAAGCCCTAAGTTCCTTAAACATCTAATCAAGGGTTTGATCAATAGTTGTTTGCATGGAGAGACTCTCATGGCCAACATTGAAGCCACCTTGGGGAAGCCTACAGCATGAGAGGATTATTCATTGCGATGGATACCCTTTGCTTACCCAAAAAAAAGGAAAGAAAATGTGATAAAATTGATTTTACATAATATATTTTGAAAAATAACTTCCAAAAAAGTAGGTAAAAATAGTTTTCAAAAGAACCATGGTTTTCTTACCAAAAATAAATTCTGAATTTATTATCATATTTTAGAGCCATAAAAATCTTTATATTAAACATGATTGTTTTCAGTACTAGAATATATACTTAAAAATAGTCAATTTTTATTTTTATATAACAATTATTTCATTGACAAAGCATATTTAAAATTTAATCATTTAACATAATATTTTATTTTAAATGTTTTAAATTTATTATTTTAAAATTAACGATTAAGACATCAGCATTTAATTGTATAGGTAACATAAATTCAGCGATGAACGTTTTTCGTTCACAAGACTAATGATGTTAAGGGACTATAAATAGATAAACTTAGAGATATAAATTGAAATTTAATATAAATTTAGATAATCGAACCTATACACGAGCTATATCATGAGACGTGAGGTCAGCTTACATTCGCTCAAGAGCACAACCTGGAGTTCAGTTTTCATGCGCCATGGAACAGAGGGGCCGAGAGCCCATAAATCATTTAAAAAGCTATTTGAGATTGAAAGGTTAAGTTCCAATGAATTAGAGCTACGAAATCCTCAATTTCTTTCAATAGTGGACACAGAATTAAACAGGTGGAAGAGAAGAACGCAAGCCGCCTACCGCAAAAACTAAAATCAAACAGGTGGCTTGAATCTGAGCAGAATCTTACTAGACAACTTTTCACGCACTTCAAAATTTTTCAATCAAAGACTTGTCAATTTCAAGATCACTACCCTTTTTCAGAGAGACAGCAACAGGACAAAAATTCTTGAAATATAATATTTTAACCGTTGCCCCCCGAATATTATATTATAAACTAATACAACACTATTCAAGGCCCAAGCCAAATAGCTAAATTGAAGGTATGCCAACCACCCCATTATTCATCGGTCTGCATACCGGACAATGGCACTTGTTCAGTGTTGAGTTGATCATCATCATCCTCACTCTGGCCCCCATCAGCATCCATTGCCGTTCCCTTTTGGAAGTAGTCAACTTTGAAATCATAATCACCATCAATGGCATCGGATGTAGCTTTGTTAACCTTTTTCCTCTTTTTCTTCTCTGCTCTCCTAAGCTTTGTATTAAGCATTCCTTCCTCTGCGTATAGTTTCTCATTTTGCCTACTAGCACCAGTTTTCCCCTTGCTCTTGCCATCATCTTCACTTTCCATAGACTCATCAGCACTGACTTCCACTGCGTTCTCAGGACTTTCACCTTCATTTGCGGGTTGAGGTACGTCATCCTAAAATACATGGCGTTGAACAACAAGTTGATTTTATTAATGAAAAATTGATATTGCAGGTTCAGGGTCCAGCCGATCACTAACTAGACAAAACTCAGCAGGATCAAGTGGCATGGTTTCAGATATTATTTAAGTTACTGATGGCAACTATCTTCTGAAGACTAAATTGACATTAATCAATCTTTCAAGCACCCAATTTAAGTTACTGATGGCAACTATCTTCTGAAGACTAAATTGACATTAATCAATCTTTCAAGCACCCAAGTGGTAATTTATAATGCTGAAAATTTTTCTCATTCTGATCTAGAATATTTAAAAGTTTCAGCAGCACGGTATCATGGGTAAGACTCCAAATGTAGTAACAAACCTCTAACATTGCCTGGTCAAAGTTGAGAGGTTGACTTGAAGGAACTTCAACAGGATTGAAGTCATCGGCAGATTTAAGGCTTCCAATGAATGAAGATTCACTTTTGTAAACTTCATCAACGTCAAACTCCTTTGCAAACTCTGAAACTATCTTTGCCTCTGAAGGCTCCCCTTGATTCCTAACTGGGGGTAATGAATAATAGGGAATTTTACCTGAAACAAGCAACCCGTTGCTTTATATTAATTTCACAAGAAAGCGTGCATCATTTATCTTGGCGCTGTTTGAGTTAAATATGCATTACCTTCATTCCAGTCATGAAGAATGATTCTTGCAGCAGCCTCAACATCAACTATTCCACCTTTCTTGAGTTTGCCCCTAACTGTAGCAACCTTCTGTATGAAGTCATCAACTGAATCAAAGCTTGGGATCTTGTAGAGTGTTACCAACAGAGGAGCTGGGCATACCTTGAGAATTTCCTTTACTGTTTCATACAGGCAAAGAAAGATGAATTTCAATTTCTATCGAGAAAGCGTCAAATCCAGTATAATCTTCAAGTACAAATATATCACATAAAACATATTTCATAATTCACACTCAATTTTCCAACCGGTTCAAATAGTCATCTCTATTCACATTTCACATATCTACTTCCAAATAATTTTCTTTTTAAAATGTACGGCTCTTCCTGTTGGTGGGGAGTGTCAAACCAAGCGCTACTAGGGACCTAACACTCTGAGGAACCCCGGAGTGGGTGAAAGAGGAAGGGAGACGCAGTAGGCATGGTGTACTCAAGTAAAAAAAATCATCATTGTTGGATGATGAATGGATTTATATTTCAAGATTTATCTATTTGGAGCCTTTAGTGAAGAATGGGTGCATCCTGCAACAATTCAGGGTCTCTTTTTGCAAGGACTGAAGTGTTGGGAAGGAAAAGGAAATCCATTATTGTGGCCATAGGCAGTTTTTAAGGTGCATTTGGTCAGAAGAACACTCAAACTTTACGTCTGTTTCTTCTTATCAATATCAAGTGTTTGTATTCATGATTTTTCGTCAGGCGGATCTTATTTTGAATTGCAGAGGAATGAAGCCCCTTTGCTGGTTTGTATATAATCTGTATGGCTAGCATAGACACTAACAAGAACACATCACAAACTCAGAAGCATCCATACCATAAGTAATTTGATGTGTCAGGCCATGCCTAATAGAATGTCAAAATATGTACGTGCTCCATAGCTTCAGTGTTTCCTTTTTTTAATATTTCTCCTTAATAAAATTTAATAAATAAAAAATAAGACACCATTACTTATTTAGTATAAATTATAAAAGCCATGCTCAGCTAACTAAATTTCTTGGGATTTACCTTCCAGACTCAAATTTACAAGAGGCTAAAGTAAGGTAGACTCCAAAAAAAATCCCGATGTAAAAAGTTTTCTGCTTTTTTACAGTTACAAGTTCAATTCTTATAAAGTTTCAACCAACCACTTCAAATTCAAACTACATTTCTCCAATATTAACACATAGCAAGGCAGATTAACTTGTCAAAGAAAATGCCTCTGGCCCTCCACTTACTTGGGCTAATTGGATCTTCCAGCTTCTCAATCTTTTGCAATTTCGTAAAGCTATGGAAGCATCATTTTCTTGAGACTTTAGCATAACAACACCAGGGCAGTCCAGCAGCTTGACATTTTTGTCTAACTGCACCTCTTGCATTGATCTTGTTAAACCAGGTGCGGCACCAACATTGACAACATGGCTTCTCTTCAAGCTATTAATGAGACTACTCTTGCCAACATTTGGCAGGCCAATTACACCCACAAAAATACTCTTCACAGGAATAAATATTAGCTATTGCAAAAATTTAGATAGTTGTTCTGCATCAATATCTGCCAAGAATTTACTATTTACAAAACTATGTAATAAACTCCCACAAGTCATATGGATTTACTCTGTTAAAAATGATAACAAATAAAAATTCTCAAGTATGAGGCTTTACTAAGAAACAAACTAAAAGTGAACCAAAGTAGCTTCCTGCTATCAGTGACCTTGAAAACCCACTTCCAAGGTAGAAGGAAAGATGTGCTTCTCCAACAACAAGATTTGACACATATATCAACTTCTGAAATGTCTGCACTTGAGACTCAAGAACAGAAGTCAAGCTCCAAATTTTAACTTAAACTATATAGTCAAGATGGTAGTATAGTAGACTTACCCGACGTTGCTTAATATCAGCATCATGATCACCAACTTCAAGTCTTTGCTTGAAATATTTCCTGCCAATCTGAAGGTGAAGAAGCACCAAACCAGTAAGATATAGAACAGAACAGAGAGACAAAACAAGCTTACAACACAACCTTTCCCTAGAGAGCCTATTATTCAATAACAACTTAGCAACCCAATAATTGCGAATGAAGATAAATTAATAGAATAAAGCAAATGAAAAAGAACTTTTAGTTCAAAGGTTCATAAATGCAAAGAAAAGGAAATAAATCTCCACAGTAACAGTAGAAAGCAGTACAAGAAGAAAATGCCAACAATTTCCAAGTCTTTAAGAATCCGGGAATTCTCCACGACTTCAACAGACTTCTCAACCTGCATAACGTTCCAGAACAAGCTTCAATAAAATACAGAGCAAAACAGGTTGATGATCAAATATGAACAACATATATTCTCCTCATTTACCTCTATCAATGCTTGCCGCGCAGCTTCTCTCTCAAGCTCCCTCTTTCGTCGAGCCTCTGCAGCAGCTTCTGCTTCTGCCCACTTTCGAGCATCTTCAGCAGCCTTTACCTCTGCCTGTGTAGCCTTGCTTTTTCTGCTCACAAAGTAAATGTAGCGGATGTATTAAATAAAAGAGGTTTAACAGCCACTATGCAAAGAAATTATAAACAGCAAATAGTGATGTCACCAAATCACCTTTCCTTCGCTCCATTTCCAGTTTTTCCCTCTCCCTATGCAATTTCTCAGGATCTCCCTTCTGACCTTGATCTTAGCCACAGTAAATAGGTATCACATGAAACTGAGAAAATGAGCAGAAAAAACATTTTCAAGTATCTTCTCTCGAGCTTTCAAGATGGTATCAGCGAACCGATTCTTCAATAATGCAGCCCTATAAAGCTTGTTGGGATAAATCTGTCTTGGAGCACTATCCCCTACAACAATCCCTTAGTAGGTATCCAATGTTAACGGAGAACATATATCTTGTATAATTTCTACTCTTAGCCGCTTACCATCTCAAAAGCGGTCTGAGTTAAAAGAATCTGGCTTCTGCTCAGAACCATCATTGACTTGGTCCAACCCAACAACAGGTTCTGCATGACGTAATGGTAAGAGTCCAAAATGAAGCAGGTGTGACTGAACGAAGCAAGAAGCAAAAGCATACAAGCCAATCATTTGCTCTAGAACTCAATGGCCAAAAAGAAAAATTTCTCTAAATAATGGAAGATTAGAAATAATGAACAAAACAAATCATACGCACACTGAGAAACCTGTTCTGCGAAGATGAAGAAGACGATTTGAAGACCCACAGAGATGAAGATGAAGACGCACGAACAGCTGAAGAAGAAGACCCATGGAGAGATGAAGACGTAGTGGCCGCGCGGGAGAGATGAAGATGGAGTGGCCGCAGGAGGAAGCTGAGGTTAGGGTTGGGGATTTTAGGTAAAGTGGTCGGGCGTCTCACTTGTACAGCAGCGGGAGAAAGCCGTATGTTTTTTTTTCAAAATTCGAACAAAAAATTTAAAATATAAGAGAGGGAAATTGGTGTGAAATTGAAATTAGGGGGAAAGTGGTCATATTTTGTTAAACCTTCAAAATTTAAACAATATATTAACTCCTTTATCCCTCCAAAATTTCATGCTAAAAAATGAATATGAATAACTTAATATATAGTAAAAAAATTCCTCATTAATTTGAAAAATTAAAAAGGAATATAATATTCTTTACTAAATTGCGCGCTAATTGGGTAATTTAGAGAAGAATATCTAAGTCAACGCTAATTTTTCTCGCTGATTTGGAAAATTAAAGAGGAATATAATATTCTTCGCTAAATTCCTCGCTAATTGGGCATTTAGAGAGGAATATCTAAATCGCCTCTAATTTTCCTCGCTAAATGAGCATTTTAGAAAGGAACATCCAAGTCGTTACTAATTTTCCTCGATAATTTGAACGTTAGAGAGGAATTTACTATTTCTCGCTAAATTCCTCGCTAATTGGGCTATTTAGAAAGGAATTTCAAAGTCGTCGCTAATTTTCCTCGCTAAAATGTGATTTTCTAGTAGTGAATTAAAAACTGAGTCACAGTAGATGTTTTCGTTCAATTGAAAGAGAGTCAAATGTTTAATTCCTTTAACATTAATCTTGTTGAAAAATATATGCCCTTTTTTGCAGAAATAGTCGAATTTTGAAAAAAAAAAAGCATCATGATTTAAGGAATCCTAATTAAAAACTAACTCACAGTGCATGTTTCCATTAAATTCTAAGACATTAAATGTTTAATTCATTTCACTCTAATCTTGTTGAAAAATTATGTGCCCTTTTTTTATGAAAATGTTTGAATTTTGAAAAAACAACTGAGATATGTGGATGTTCCATTCAATCCAAAGAAAGTCAAATGTTTAATTCCTTTAACATTAATCTTGTTGAAAAATATGTGGCATTTTTTGCTTAAATAGTTGAATTTTGAAAAAAAAACATGATTTAAGGAATCCTAATTAAAAACGAGTCACAGTGGATGTTTTCGTTCAATTGAAAGAGAGTCAAATGTTTTATTCCTTTAACATTAATCTTGTTGAAAAATATATGCCCTTTTTTGCGAAAATTGTTGAATTTTGAAAAAAACATGATTTAAGGAATTCTAATTAAAAATTGAGTCATTGTGCATGTTTCCATTCAATTCTAAGAAAGTTAAATGTTTATTTCCTTTCACTCTCATCTTGTTGAAAAATTATGTGCCATTTTTTTACGAAAATAGTTGAATTTTGAGAAAAACAACATGATTTAAGGAATCCTAATTAAAAACTGAGTCACGTGGATGTTTCCTTCAATGCAAAGAGAGTCAAATGTTTAATTCCTTTAACATTAATCTTGTTGAAAAATATGTGCCCTTTTTCCAAAAATTGTTGAATTTTAAAACAACATGATTTAAGAAATCCTAATTAAAAACTGAGTCACAGTGCATGTTTCCATTAAATTCTAAGAGAGGGAAATGTTTAATTCCTTTATCTCTAATCTTGCTGAAAATTTATGTGCCCTTTTTTTGCAAAAATAGTTGAATTTTGAAAAAAAACATGATATAAGGAATCCTAATTAATAATTGAGTCGCGTGGTTGTTCCCTTCAATGCAAAGAGAGTCAAATGTTTAATTCCTTTAACATTAATCTTGTTGAAAAATATGTGCCCTTTTTTCCGAAAATTGTTTAATTTTGAAAAAAATAATATGATTTAAGGAATCCTAATTAAAAACTGAGTCACAGTGCATGTTTCCATTCAATTCTAAGTGAGTTAAATGATTAATTCCTTTCACTCTAATCTTGTTGAAAAATTATGTGCCCTTTTTTTGAGAAAATAGTTGAATTTTGAAAAAAAAAAATATGATTTAAGGAATCCTAATTAAAAACTGAGTCACGTGGATGTTCCCTTCAAATGCAAAGAGAGTCAAATGTTTAATTCCTTTAATATTAATCTTGTTAACAAATATGTCCCCTTTTTGGCAGATATTGTTGAATTTTGAAAAACAACGTGATTTAAGAAATCCTAATTAAAAACTAAGTCACAGTGGATGTTTTCGTTCAATTGAAAGAGAGTCAAATGTTTTATTCCTTTAACATTAATCTTATTGAAAATATGTCCCCTTTTTTGCGGAAATTCTTGAATTTTGAAAAAAAAACTTGATTTAAGGAATCGTAATTAAAAACAGAGTCACAGTGGATGTTTGCGTTCAATTGAAAGAGAGTCAAATGTTTTATTCCTTTAACATTATTCTTGTTGAAAAATATGTTCCCTTTTCTGCGAAAATAGTTTAATTTTGAAAAAACAACTTGATTTAAGGAATCCGGATTAAAAACCGAGTCACTGTGCATATTTTCATTCAATTCTAAGAGAGTTAAATTTTTAATTCCTTTCACACTAATCTTGTTGAAAAATTATGTGCCCTTTTCTGCGAAAATAGTTTAATTTTGAAAAAACAACTTGATTTAAGCAATCCTGATTAAAAACTGAGTCACAGTGGATGTTTTCGTTCAATTGAAAGAGTCAAATGTTTAATTCCTTTAAGATTAATCTTGTTGAAAAATATGTGCCCTTTGTTGCGGAAATTGTGTAATTTTGAAAAAAATAACATGATTTAAGGAATCTTAATTAAAAACTGAGTCACAGTGCATGTTTCCATTCAATTCTAAGAGAGTTAAATGTTTAATTCCTTTCACTCTTATCTTGTTGAAAAATTATGTGCCCTTTTTTACCCAAATTGTTGAATTTTGAAACAAAACATGATTTAAGGAATCCTAATTAAAAATTGAGTCACAGTGGATGTTTTCTTTCAATTGAAAGAGAGTCAAATCTTTAATTCCTTTAAGATTAATCTTGTTGAAAAATATGTGCCCTTGTTTTACGGAAATTCTTGAATTTCGAAAAAAAACATGATTTAAGAAATCCTAATTAAAAACTGGGTCACGTGGATGTTCCATTCAATGCAAACAGAGTCAAATGTTTATTTCCTTTAACATTAATCTTGTTGAAAAATTATGTGCCCTTTTGTTGCTGAAATTGTTGAATTTCGAAAAAAAAACATGATTTAAGGAATCCTAATTAAAAAGTGAGTCACTGCGCATGTTTCCATTCAATTCTAAGAGAGTTAAATGTTTAATTCTTTCACTCAAATCTTGTTGAAAAATTATGTGCCATTTTCTGCGAAAATAGTTTAATTTTGAAAAAACAACTTCATTTAAGGAATCCTAATAAAAAACTGAGTTACAGTGCACGTTTGCATTCAATTTTAAAAGAGTTAAATGTTTAATTCCTTTCACTCTAATCTTGTTGTAAAATTATGTGCCATTTTTTGCGCAAATAGTTGAATTTTGAAAAAAACAATATGATTTATGGAATCCTAATTAAAAACTGAGTCACGTGGATGTTCCCTTCAATGCAAAGAGAGTCAAATTTTAATTCCTTTAACATTAATCTTGTTGAAAAATATGTGCCCTTTTTCCGAAAATTGTTGAATTTTAAAACAACATGATTTAAGAAATCCTAATTAAAAACTGAGTCACAGTGCATGTTTCCATTAAATTCTAAGAGAGTTAAATGTTTAATTCCTTTCACTCAAATCTTGTTGAAAAATTATGTGCCCTTTTTCGCGAAAATAGTTGAATTTTTAAAAAAACAACCAGATTTAAGGAAACCTAATTAAAAACTTAGCCACAGTGGATGTTTTCGTTCAATTGAAAGAGAGTCAAATGTTTAATTCCTTTAAGATTAATCTTGTTGAAAAATATGTGCCCTTTCTTGTAGAAATTGTTGAATTTTGAAAAAAATAACATGATTTAAGGAATCCTAATTAAAAACGGAGTTACAGTGCATGTTAACATTCAATTCTAATAGAGTTAAATGTTTAATTCCTTTGACTCTAATCTTGTTGAAAAATTATGTCCCTTTTTTTCAAAAATAGTTGAATTTTGATAAAACAACATGCTTTAAGGAATCTTAATTAAAAACTAAGTCACATTAGATGTTTTCGTTCAATTGAAAGAGGGTCAAATGTTTAATTCCTTTAACATTAATCTTGTTGAAAAATATGTGCCCTTTTTTGCGGAAATAGTCGAATTTTGAAAAAAAACATCATGATTTAAGGAATCTTAATTAAAAACTGAGTCACGGTGTATATTTCCATTAAATTCTAAGAGAGGTAAATGTTTAATTCCTTTTACTCTAATCTTGTTGAAAAATTATGTGACCTTTTTTTGCGAAAATAGTTCAATTTTAAAAAAAACATGATTTAAGAAATCCCAATTAAAAACTGATTCACGTGGATGTTCCATTCAATGGAAAGAGAGTCAAATGTTTAATTCCTTTAACATTAACTTATTAAAAAATGTGTGCCCTTTTTTGCGAAAATTGTTGAATTTTAAAAAAAACATGATTTAAGGAATCCTGATTAAAAACTGAGTCACAGTGGATGTTTTCGTTCAATTGACAGAGAGTCAAATGTTTAATTCCTTTAATAATAATCTTGTTGAAAAATTATGTGCTCTTTTTTGTGGAAATAGTCGAATTTTGAAAAAAACATCATGATTTAAGGAAACCTAATTAAAAACTGAGTCACAGTGCATGTTTCCATTCAATTCTAAGAGAGGTAAATGTTTAATTCATTTAACTCTAATCTTGTTGAAAAATTATGTGCCCTTTTCTGCGAAAATATTTTAATTTTGAAAAAACAACTTTATTTAAGGAATCCTTATTAAAAATTGAGTCATAGTTGATGTTTTCATTCAATTGAAAGTGAGTCAAATGTTTAATTCTTTTAACATTAATGTTGTTGAAAAATATGTGCCCTTTTTTGCGGAAATAGTCGAATTTTGAAAAAAAAATCATGATTTAAGGAATCCTAATTAAAAACTGAGTTACAGTGCATGTTTACATTCAATTTTAAGAGAGTTAAATGTTTAATTCCTTTCACTCTAATCTTGTTGAAAAATTATGTGCCCTTTTCTCCGAAAATAGTTTAATTTTGAAAAAACAACTTTATTTAATCAATCCTGATTAAAAATTGAGTCACGGTGGATGTTTTCGTTCAATTGAAAGTGAGTCAAATGTTTAATTCTTTTAACATTAATGTTGTTGAAAAATATGTGCCCTTTTTTCCGGAAATAGTCGAATTTTGAAAAAAAAAACATCATGATTTAAGGAATCCTAATTAAAAACTGAGTTACAGTGCATGTTTACATTCAATTCTAAGAGAGTTAAATGTTTAATTCCTTTCACTCTAATCTTGCTGAAAAATTATGTGCCCTTTTCTGTGAAAATAGTTTAATTTTGAAAAAACAACTTGATTTAAGGAATCCTAATTAAAAACTGAGTCACTGTGGATTTTTTCGTTTAATTGAAAGAGAGTCAAATTTTTAATTCCTTTAAGATTAATCTTGTTAAAAAATATGTGCCCTTTCTTGAGGAAATTGTTGAATTTTGAAAAAATAAC
>JANTPZ010085164.1:0-10530 GCA_025593235.1 Vachellia pachyceras
AATCACCCTGTAGTTAATTACCACATGACAAAATGGAACAAAAATATTTATAATGTATAAATAAACATGAAAGTGTGGCAACATATAGAGAAAGAAAAAAGGTATGCCACCACTAGTTTACTTACACCAGTCCATTCGCCGAGGGTTTTAGCACTAGCAACAGTCATCAATTTCACATTATGGTCAGCACAAAGCGCCTTGACCAGTTTAACATAATCAGGCTGATCACAGTCCTCAGCAAGCACGCAGAGATGTGCAGCATGCTTTTCAATCACCTTGGCACCCTCGTGAAGTCCTCGGGCAAGGCCCCCATGAGCTAGAGACTTCCTCAGCACAAGCTGCAAGGCAGTCATGATGTCCATACTCTCACCCAAGGGTGCTGCGGTCTCAGCTGGAACCGGTACATCTTCTTCTCTGTAAAATTGTCAAGTTTTTTCTCAGTGGTTACAGAAAGAAAGCATCTTAATATCTCTACAGGAAATTCTGTCAAACAGGCAGAATCCTTTATTTTCCTGATCAAATTTGGAAATAAAGAAACTCAGAGAATATCCCGGCAAAAGATAGTACTAATAGTTGTTATAGGTGAAAATTAGATACATAGCACATCATGGAAGAAGGTACGCGGAGAAGAATAGACATACCCTGACATTTTGTTAAACCTTTGAAGATGAAAAGCTTGCTTATTGCTGCCAGAAGGAAGATACAACCACAGTTATATTGTACACTATCCCAGGAATAATCGCATAAATTTTGTACGTTTCAGGTAGAGAGAATAGAACCATAACAAACCGCACAGAATCCAAATACAATATCCAGCACGTGGAACACCTTAATTAATTCCAAAAATTAACAAATTTCCGATCTCTGAAACATCCCCAACAATAATTTTAGCAAAAGATCCTATTTTACTTATCTTGCATTTAACTGAATGGCACGGAATAATTAAAAGATACCCAACAATGCTAATTGAAGAACACCCCACTAATGAGTAATGATGACTAACCTCTCAATCTCTAAGAGATTTCTACTCGAGACCAAATCATCAGAGTAAAACTGAAAACTCATTCTAACCCACTCTTCAGGACACCTCACTCCCATCAATCAAGAGAAGAATAATCTTCCTGTAATTTTAGGCCGAGTGTCCTAAGCTTCGGTCCAGTCAAACCACAAAATTTCCCGTTTCCAATAAACCAAAATGATAAAAACGAGAGAAAGGAAACAGCAGACAGTATGAGCCTCCATTAACATAACTCACTGAAATTCCCATTGCCAAGAATTTGAAAACCAAAATGGTAAAAGATGAAAAGGAAAACAACGGATAGTGTGATGGAGTGAAAGAAACCGACCAGAAAAACAGGAGGATCGCAAGGGCTATGAATGACGTGAATCTCCAGGCGACTCGCGTGTGACGGCTGTGTATATGGAATGGAGAAAGATGAATGAATGAGAGCGTCGCTATCCCTTTGCGTGTGACGAGTTTGTGTGCGGCGTGAGAATTGATGGAGCAGAAGTTGGTGAATGAAAAATGCTTCGTGTGCGCCGCTTGGATGATTTAAGGAATACCTCCTCTTGAATATCTTCGCCAATGAATATATTACCCCAGGCGGCTGCTTCAACACAAATGGGCTAGGGTTTTTTTGGATTATTTTGGCCCAATGGAATGGAATCAGAATGCTTGTGTGTGCGTGAGTGAATAAATCCCCCGGATATATATGTGGCTTCTCGAGGATTATGTGTGCGGCTCTTTCTTTCTTTTATTCATGCACGGCGCCTTGTTAGGATGATGGAATCTTGAATGGATTGTGGCGCCGCTTGGTCCTCCTGTGCGTGAATTCCCTAGTATTCCTTAAGGCAATTTTAATAATAATAATAATAATATAATATATGAATTAATATAAAATAAATAGATTTGTTGTGGTCTTTGATTTGAATTTTAAACTAAGAATGTTAGATTTCCTAATTCAAATTTAAAATTAAGATTTATTAGAGGTTGTAAACGAAAAAAAACAACCTCTAACAACCTCAGCAGCCTTCATTTACAACCTCAGCAGCTTTTATTTACAACCCAAGCAGCTATTCCAGGGACCATTTTGTAATTTTGTGAATGTTTAGGACCATTTTATATTTAAGGCTAATATTTGGGACCATTTTGTAATTAATTGCCTTACTTGACCTGAGGGTAATTCTCCCTTGTTTTTTTTTTTTGATACAAGCCCTCTATCATGAATTAATTCATGCTTGTGTAACCTAATGATTCCATATTGGGCTTTCCAGGTGATGGCCCAAGTGAAGAATTTGCTTGTGTTGCCCAATGCGTGAATTTTTTTTCTTGATACATAAAATTTTAGGTAGGGGGTTGGACTCACCCACAAGTCAAGGGTAAGGTGAAATCTCCCTTCCTCTTAGGTCATACCAATGTTGGGCAGGGCGAGCCGTCAATTACACTCAGGCGTTTACCTAAACACCCAGAAGTTAGGATGCCTCCCCAAGCGCCGTGACTGAAGCCACAACAAAGTGACCTTTCCCGGTATCGAACCCTCTCCCTTTGATGAGAGTGGCTAATACCTTCGTGAGCTGATCACTGACGATGGGTTGCCCAATGCGTGAATGATTCCAAGAGTTGAATGATTGAATGGATCCATTAATTGTCGGCAAAAAAAAAAAAAAGAATGGATCCATTAATTGGATATTAGGTGGCGGCGTCTTTGTGCTGATGGATTATGGCCTTGACGTAAATTCCCTATTCTCCTCAAGGTAAAATAATAATAAACTAATAATATAATATAATAAATGAAATAATATAAAATAAATGGATTTGAGTATGGTTTAAACTCAGAATCTTTGAGGCTAAACTAAAAAACTAGACTGGGAATTACCTTTTAGGTAAATATTGATAGAGGTAGCTAGCGAGAGGACTTGAACTTAATATTCTGACATATTGATATTACTATTTATGATAACAGTATGAAATTAAGTCGTTAGTAATTTTGATTCGAAATTATGCCTTGAAGTGCAATATATATTATATATATATATAGATGTGGTATTCAATTGTTGTATATGTATGGGACTTAATATCTTATATCTGCTCTTGAGCCTTATTGCCATGCCTTCATTCTCACCAATATCAATCAATTCCTTTCTTTCTTTCTTGCCATCCCTCTATCTGTACCTTTTGAAAGCAACTTCATCTTCATCCTCACCCATATCCACATCCACACACACACATTCATATGAAATGCATTCATCTTCATATCGTTACAATATTATATATATATATATAATACCATATGAACATTCAATATGACTTCTGGACCAACTATCTTATTCTCATCGAGACTTACTGCCATGGCCTCAATACCATATGGTTTGATTTTTTTTTTTTTTTGCCTAAAACTGAGCCTGTGAACACCCCTAAGTGAGGAACTTCCTTAAGTTTTTTGTTTTAGTTCTAAAGCAAACAAAGAAAAATAAATCTTGGCAAAAAAAAAACAAAGAAAAATAAATAAATTAGTTGAAGTGTCAGCAACTTGACTTCGTACAACCTAATCACAACCAGGGGCAAAAATAAAAATAAAGGATGCTTTAATTATTTGTATTATAGAGTCTGATTTAATTGAAGGCCACAAAGCTTTAAGTGATAGGCTCCTATGGATTTTCAGAATAGGACTTTGATTCAATGATGAGGAACATGTCTGGATTTTCTCTAATTAAGAAAAAGAGTAGAGCATACTTTTAATTCTTTATGTTTACGTCAGGTTTTATTTAATCCTTTTAATTTGAAAAGTGCACTTTCAGTCCCTCAAACTTAACGCCATTAGTCTCTCTTAACGGAAATTGTTGACTCATCAAATTTAATTGATGACTATGCAATAAAATGTTGACAAAGCATACTCACATTTTAATTTTAATTTAATAATATAATAAATTTGATATTTTAGATTGTGTAAAATAAAAAATTTAAAATAATAGCGTTAAGTTTGATGAGTCAGCAATTTCCGTTAAGAGAAACTAACACCGTTAAGTTTGAGGGATTGAAAGTGAACTTTTTAAATTTAAAAGACTAAAGTGAAACTTAACGTAAATATAAAGGATTAAAAGTATATTTTAGCCTAGGAAAAACCGATTGAATTTCTCTCTCACCCTGCGAGAAAGCGACGGTGATGATAAGGGCATGGTGATGGAGGAATCCCCCCACGACAGAGGCAGGAAGAAGGTGAAGGCAAGGTCAACTGATCAAGGGTGAAATCCCTGCGAGGTTTGGCACCTCATAAAGGGATACCCTACTGGATGCTGAGATGAAACATTACTCAAAAGATACCAGAGGTAGTGGAGTCTTCGACGAAGCCTGGCAGGAGCACATTAAGAATCTCAAGTCATTTTTTGGAGAGACTGATGGCGACGAGGAGAAGAGAGGTGAGGAGAACAAGGGCATAGGTATCCCAAATCTAGTCTTCTCGCAGGAACAATATGAGAGATGGTGTGCCCCTTGGAGAAATTCCCTGATTGTGAAAGTGCTAGGAAGAACGTTATCTCTATGGAATCTACAAACAAAGCTTCAGCGCCTATGGAAAACCAGGGAGCAGTACACTATCAGAGATATTGATAATGGGTATTTTGTAGTATCCTTCAATTGTGAGGAGGATCTAAACTACGTATACTTTGAAGGCCCATGGTTGGTTGCTGACCATTACCTCCTAGTCCAACGGTGGCAATCAAACTTTGACCCCTGGCTTGCTGGTCAGCAGAGGAAAATAGCGGCTTGGGTTAGAGTGCCAGTTCTTCCCCTGGAGTTCTTCAATGCAAAAAGCTTGCGCATGATTGGAAACCTAATAGGTAAGACCTTAAAAGTGGATTCTATTACGTACTTGAAGGAGCGAGGCAAGTTTGCAAGGATATGTGTGGAGTTGGACCTAGGCAAACGATTGATTCCGGCCATCCGCATATTCGGAAAGGCTCGAGCTATCGAATATGAGGGACTACACCTCATCTGCTTTCACTATGGCATGTATGGGCATCACAGAGAGTAATGTCCTGACTGGAATAAGGATGAGGTGGAGGAAGCTAGAACGAAGGCTGCTACTGAGAAAGAGGAGACGAAGGGCTGTACAGAGACATCTAACATTGATACTCAAAAAGCAATGCAAACATGTGAACCAAGCTTAGCTTCGAAGTGCAGTCGACAAGATGAAGTGGAAGGGACCTCCGGCAGCGCTCCGCCGCAGCCTGTGGAGGTTCTGGGGGAGTGGAACCTGGTTAGACGATCCCTGAGGAAGCCGAAATTCACGCCAGATAAGTTGGGATCAGGAGATAACGGTCTGGGGAGGTTAGGATTGCCAAATTAAGGGCGTATGATGTTGAGGGAATCTCGGCCTCCCTCGTTGACCGCTTTAAACGGAGAAGGACCCAGCTCGAAGTTCGCCCCTAGAGTAACCAACGGAACCCGTGAATTTGGGAGTAGTATAATCAATAATAAGAAATGGATAAGAGTAGAGCAGAAGCAGAAGAAACCACGTGGCAAGCCATTGCATAAGCAAAATTCAAATCAATTTGGGCTTAACGGTGGAGTTGTTAAAAGCCCAATACAAGGGGCTGGATTAAAGGAACCTGTTATGCCATTAAGAAACCCATTCACAGCCCTCAACGACATGAAGGAAGACGCTGCTAATGAAAATCCTGGGCCCATCCCAAACCAGGCGGACGTGCAGACCATAGAATTGGATAAGGAGCAGTCAGCATTAAAACTAAGTCAACCCAAGGAGGTGCAAGTATCATCGACAAACGGGCCTAAAAGCCAAGTTACCCCATTTAAAGTTTCCCAATGAACTTTCTTTTCTGGAATTGTAGGGGAGTAGGCTCGCGAAGTTTTCCTGGTCTCATCAAAGAATTGTGTGATAAGTATCATGTGAATTTCCTTGCTCTTTTGGAGACTCGGTCAAGTGGCATTAAAGCCAAGAAGGTGGCAAGTAAACTGGGTTTCCCTTGCTCCTTTATCGTTGATTCTCAAGGTTTTAGAGGTGGCTTGTGGTTTTTATGGAAAGAGGAAGGCTGCACAGCTCGGGTAATTGGGCACTCAGACTAGTGCATCCACTTAGAGGTAAATTTGGATGGGACTATCCAACTCTTTACATACGTCTATGCGAGCCTGAATCCCACGAAACGAAAGGAGCTATGGAGGGAGCTTCATGAATTTGGAGAGGCAGCGGAAGGTCCTTAGTGTGTGGGGGGATTTCAATAGTATTCTGTATGAGTACGAGAGGCGCTCAAGGGGGAGAAACCAATCTACCATAGATAGAGATTTCAGCAATTGGTACCAACAGTCTGGACTATCTCAAATGCATACGATCAGACCTGTTTACACATGGAGTAGGGAAGGGTGTGAAAGTAAACTAGATAGAGTTCTAATAAATAATGAATTTCTTGAGAAATTTCCGGATGCTGAGACCTTAGTGCTTTATAATTTCAAATCTGATCATAAACCTTTGCTAATGAGACCATATCATCAAACAAGACCTCCAAAGCGTATTCATCCATTTAGGTTCGAGGTGACATGGTTGTCTCATGAAGGATTTTGCACTTTTATGGACTCTACTTGGATTCCGGATCTACCATGGCTAGAAAATGTTAAGTTATTCACTAAAAAGATTGGAACGTGGCATAATGAGGTATATGGTCACCTGGGACGTTGTAAGAGGAGAGTTCTAAGCAGGCTTGAGGGCATTACAAAGAACATAGCTTACAAAATCCCTTCATCTTCAATAATTCAGCTTCAGAAAGAATTATGGACAGAGTTAAAGGAAATTATATTACAAGAGGACTTAATGTGGGCTCAAAAGTCGAGATGTGAGTGGTTTTCCTTAGGCGACAAAAACTCCCGCTACTTTCACAAAAGAGCCAATGCTAGAAGGAAGATAAATAAGGTAGAAGCTATTAAAAATGAAGAAGGAACATGGATATATGAGCCTAAAGAAATTAAAGCGAACGCTATTACTTACTATCGCTCTTTGTTTAGAGAGAAAGGTATGTGTAATTATGGGTTAAACACCCGTGTTAGATTTCCCACCCTTGCCCCTGCAGCATTGCTTGGGTTAGGAAGGCAAGTTTCATTTGAAAAGGTGGAACACACAATTCGTAGCATGGAGCCGTTGAAGGCTCCAGGGCCGGATGGGTTAAACGCTTTTTTTCCAATCTCAGTGGCCCCAGATATGTACCACAGTGTACCAATTCATCAAAAGAGTTTGGGAAAACCCGAGGGATATTAAGGACATCAATTTGACTTCTCTAGTCTTAATCCCAAAGGTTACCCATCCTGATGTTTGGAAAGATTTCAAGCCTATCAGTCTTTGTAATGTTATTTATAAAATTCTGACAAAGCTTATAGCCAACCGTTTGAAGCCCAGCCTAGACTCTATTATCTCTCCCAACCAGAGTAGCTTCGTTCTGGGAAGATTAAGTTCTGATAACATTATAGTAGCTCAAGAAGTTATTCACTCCATGAGAACTATGAGAGGCAAAAGGGGCTTCATGGCAATCAAGATAGACCTCGAGAAAGCCTATGACCGAATCAGGTGGGATTTCGTGACTCAATGCTTACGTGAACTGTGCATTTCGGAAAAGTTGGTCCAGGTGGTAGAACATTGCATCTCGTCTACAACCATGCAAATACTATGGAATGGTAGTAAAACTGAGACCTTTTCTCCTTCAAGAGGCATTAGGCAAGGGGATCCCCTATCCCCTTATATATTCGTCATTTGTATGGAAAAATTAGCCCACTTAATTCAGGAGCATGTGGCAGATAAAAAGTGGAGGCCTATTCGTCTAAACAAGGATGGCCCCCCGATTTCACACCTTTTCTTTGCAGACGATTTGGTAATTTTTGCAGAAGCTAGGATGGATCAAGTTCAAATTATTAATGATTGCTTACAGGACTTTTGTCAAGCATATGGCCAAAAGGTGAACACTTTCAAAAACTAGGGTTTTTTTCTCCCGGAATGTGGATCATACTGTCAAAGCTCAAATTAGTGAATGTCTGGGGTTCTCAATGGCGGCCGACCTGGGTAAATACCTAGGGGTTCCGCTCCATCATGGAAGAGTCACTAAATCTACGTACCAATTCGTAGTTGATAAGGTAAAACAACGGCTGTCAAGTTGGAAGTGTAATTCCCTATCATTTGCAGGGAGGAACACTTTAGTCAAATCTGTAGCTATGACTATACCCAACTATGTTATGCAGATAGCTCTACGTCCTGCAGCCTCGTGTGCTGAGATTGACAAAGCTGCGTGTGCCTTCCTATGGGGGTTTACAGCAGATAAGAAGAAGGCCCATCTCGTTGCATGGGACCGTGTCTGCTCTTTAAAGAAGCACGGGAGATTGGGTTTGAGGCATTCTACTGCACAGAATAAGGCCTTTATGATGAAGGTGGGCTGGGGGCTTATTTCAAGGTGTGATGCCCTATGGACTCGTGTGATTCGAAGTAAGTATTGATGTGGTAATGACCTAATACCAGACATAAACATGAAAAGGCCGGGCTATAGACTATGGAGTGGTATTAAGGCTACGTGGCGGCATGTTCATAGCGGATTGGAGATAATGCATCAACCGGGGGGGAGAGGAAAGTTAGATGGAAATATGAAAAAAGTGGAACTTTTACAGTTAAATCTGCCTACGAGTGTGTTGAGGGGAACAACCAACAAGAATTGCAGAAATGGGGCAGGGGCTGGAAGCTTAATATCCCTCAAAGATGCAAAATGTCATGTCCCTGTCTCTATTTTCTTCTTTTTTTTAAAAAAAAGATATAAAAAAAGCTGCCACACTTTGCGTGTGGCAGCATTATTTCTCTACTGATGGTGATGGGTGGGTGACCCATCACCATCAGCCCTTTTATAAAAAGAAAAAGAAAAAGAAAAATTTTGGGTCAGACATGCATGAGACAAAACGAGAAGGGCAGCAAAGGCTGTGCAGAGAAAGGATTTGATGGTGATGGGTGTTGACCCATCTCCATCAGCCATTTAATGTAAAAATTAAAAATAATAAAAAATAATAAAATTTATACACACTCACTCACTGCAGGTTGGGGGTATTATAAATACCCCCACCTATGTGTTATACACCCACACACACTTGTTTCATAGACCATTTTTTCACACACTCACTCACTTTCTGTCAAGAGGAGAGCTCCGCTAGTTTGAGGGAGTGAGAGCCTGAGAGAGAGGGCTTTGGGGAGAGGAAGAGGCATCTGGAAGGGGCGGTTTCCAGTCTAAAGTCCTACTTCGGGGATTATTTAGGTAAGTAAAACGACTTATTTTCATTAAACTTCCTTCATGAAAGTTGTTCTAAATATTTTTCTCTGTCTAATAGTAGTATTATTATGTTGATTAGAGAATATTTTGGGATTTATATTTTTGTATAGTTTACAATTTATTTGTAGAAGGCCATAAAATTGTAGATATATTTTTATAACTAAGATCTGTGATGTTAGATTTATTTTTCTAATACCTGAAATATTTATTACGAATTTAGTTATTTAAAAAAATATATATATGATTTTTGATATATTAATGTTTTGAATAAATAGTGATGACTAGATGGTTAGATTAATATTAGAAAATTTATTACTGTTGCTATTTCATGGTTTAATACATATATTCGTAAAGATATATAGTTAAGTATAAATATTTGTTTGTTAAAAAGAAGATTTATAAATAAAAATATATAGATGTATCTGTATATATACTATGTGTATTGATATATTTATAAAAAAAAGGGTGTGTAATTCAATTTTTGTTAGTACCTTTATTTATTAAAAATTCGTTTAAATAAATTATTTAAAGATATATAAAAAGTATTTATAGATATAAATTTCTGTTGGTGCAGTTATTTATTAAAATTCGTTTAAATAATTTATTTGAAATATTAGAGGTATACTTGAAATTTTAATTGATGTAGGTTGTTTAATAAGTTAAGGGATTGTAAAAAAATAATATATTATCGTTAAAACCCTAAACCTTAAATTAGAATTTTAGTATAAATATTAATATTATTAAATAGTTGAAATAATAATTTCAAGTTTGTTGAACAATAATTTTTTTGAGCTTGGTGTTAGGTGAGATTTTACCTAAGGTAGTATTTTATTGCTTGGTGAGAGGTAACCACTTTCCTCTCTTTGTGCATGCTTGTAACATGTTTGTGAGTGATTTTAAATTATTGGAATTATGAAAAATGACTTTGATATTTGAGTTGCATAACAAAATTATATTATTAATGAAATTGTCTTGTGGGACCTATTTTTATCGTGAAATAAAAAGATGATTTATTTATATATATTTATGGTATTGTTTTATTTCAAATGTTGCCTGGAGATCTTGTGAAACTGATCATGATACATGATAGATTTATTATTATTAGTTGATGATATAAGAGGGAGTGGTGGATGTTGTTTTGATGGGAGATTATTTCAGAGGAAATAAGGGGGTGATTTTCTTATACAAAAAGAGGAAATAAGGTGGTGGGCTACCAGGTGTACGCTGGTT
>JANTPZ010085168.1:0-12753 GCA_025593235.1 Vachellia pachyceras
TTAGTTTCGTGTTAATGTGGTTCCATAAACTGGGCTCTCATATATGCTTTAGATTCCCATAATAAGATGTAGTGAACCAATTTCACTTATAGATCGTTTTATATTTTCTGATTTGAATAAATTTGTGCCATGATTTTAATGAATCTCTGAGATTTAACTCACCTAAAATTTTATTTCCACCAGAAAAAATTGTCTTTTTAATCAACAAATTGGTGGTTGAGGTAAGAAGCCGCTCCTGTAAGAAGAAAATTCACAAATTCAAATTTCGGGAAGTTTACTTGTTGGGAAAAGGAGAAAATATTTACATTCTAAATCTCAGAAATGATTAGTTTCAATACCAAAGTGGTTTGGGGACAACATCAGTAGCTAGCAAAGTCTTTTCATACCACTAGAGGTTCGATTTAATAGAAATATTAATCCCTCGTAACGTGATGAATCAATAATTATATCCTTTTTAAAAAATGTATCCACATTTAGTACTCAACAATGCCTATGGTTGCCTTCAATAAGAGTATATTTAAACAATAATGGGAGGACTAATTATCTTGTGTAAACTTTAGAATACATATTTATTTCTCATCCAAGTCCCTCAAATTTAAAACCTTGGATGAGGATAGGATAATGTAAAGGGTGAATGTTCACTCGGCACCCTAAACTATTTTCTAAGGTGTAGTCAGCCCCCCAAAGTATGTAATGGTGCAATTTTTCCCTTACTGTATTAAAATTAGTTCAATTTCAAACCTAGCTAACTAAATTAAAAACGTTCATTTCCCTAAAAATCAAGGTTCAAAAAATTAGTCAGGTATTAAACTAGATGAGACTGTGATTCAAGGATTGGTGGGTTAGATCGAAGTCAACCTGAAGTTAGACCGTCTATATTAAAATAATATAATTTAATAGATTATATTTTTATTTTATAGAAAATCAAAAGGTAAAACCTAGAATATTATTTTATATTACCCATATTTTAAATTTGTAGAGTATAATTAAATATTAAAGATAAAAACAGATGAGATAAAATAAATTTATTTTATCTCATCATGAGTAAAGTTGTTTAAATAAAAAATAGAGAATTAAAAATTAGTTTTGTTGCCATATTTTTTTAAAAAAATTAATGAATTATATATATTCCTACTTTATCTCCTTTTTTTCTGTTTTCCAATATTTCAATTTTTTAAGAAAAACCGTTGACCGGTCCTGTCCAATCCGTTAATTATACTTTGCCAAAAACACAACGAAGACCCACACCACTGGCTCTTTCGAAGAACATGGTTGGCCTATTTGTATCAATGTTGGAAAAACGTATTTATGAAACGCATCTCATATGTTATATCGTAAACTGTTAATTAGACTGAAAAAAGATCATCTACCGCTAATCCAAACATACATAAAAAAATTGAGAACAACGCTGCCAAAGAAAATGAAGAATACAGTGATTTCAAAGGACTGGAAGATGAACACGATGAAGACAACCGTTAGAGTAAGATTCCCAAGTCTAACGAGTAAGATTTCAAAGGGCCCGTTTGGTTTGATGGAATTTGAAGGCATGAATATGGAAATGGAATTGATTTCTATATCCATGCATGTTTGGTATGATGGAATTGGTTTCCACCATCAAACTCATGGATTTTCATTTCCACATGAAAAGCTTAGATTTCCAATTCAATGTTGATAATTTCATCTAAAAATTTTTCTAAAAATTTTTTAATTTGATTTAGGTAGTTTTAAAAGTTAAAAAAAAAAGATTTTTTAATTTATAAGAGCTTTTAGGTCTTTTTATCTAAAAATCATACCTCATTTCCATGACATACCAAACATACTTTTAAACCTCATTTCCACATCCACATTCATATCCATCAAAATGAATTTTACGTACCAAACGAGGCATTACCAATATTTGTCAGACTCCGATGATGAATCCACGTCAATTAGAAACGGAGTCCAACGATTCGATGCCATCGCCATCCGCTCCGCCTTCTCCATCTCAAACCTATTTCTGGTGATGAATATTCCACCACGCTCGCTCATCTCTGCGTAGCACTTTCTATCTTTATCTGCATCAAATGAATGACGCCAACAAGTATCACTACAAAACGGAATTAAAATTCCAATTTCTCCAAATAAAGAAGACAGTGATTAGTAAAATTGAGTGAACCCATTTGGGAGAGTGAAGGAAAATCTAGGAGAGAGGGAGGGGATGGAGAGGTTGAACCTGTTAAAAACATCTCATAAAATAACATAAATAGGAAAATGTCGATGGGGTGAGCATCTTCATTAAACAGATTTCTTCATCCATCGTGAGAGATCAGCAGTAATGGAACTCAGAAAATGGGGAACGTTTTCAATTCTATTGGTGAGTTTGGATTGGATATCAAAAGCACTTTTGTGATCTCAGTTTCATTTGCTATCCATAAAGTTTGAAACACAGATCAAACACAGTCGCTTCATATATTTATGGCCGTCGATAGTGTGTTTGGATTGTGTGATCCAAAGTCCAAACCATGATTCCAGTGCTAATTAGCCACATGTTGGGTCTAGCTTAAAGTGTTAATTTCTCGGTGAACTTAAGTTTGAATCTTAACCAGAAAAGGTACTCACACTTAATATCAAACAATACTTCAAACAAGACTGCCTCCAATAGAAAGATATATGCATTGTGCTTAGGGGGAAAACTCCAAACCAATTCTAAAACCCAAAAATACGGTTTCAGATAAGCATACCATTCCAACGTATGATGAAACCTATTCTCACAATATTTCCAAAATAGATTCTCAAAAACCTACTTCAAAGCCTGTAATGGGTCATATGATTACATCCCAAAATTACTGGACCCGAAAAAAAAAAAGAGCTTACCTCAATCTCTTGAAAGTTATAAAGAGCAATCTAAGCTAAAAAGTAAAATTAGTGAGAGGCTAAGTTGTTTTGGCTTTTTTGGGAGGGGACATGTTGTCGATGAGGGACATGATCGTCTTGGTGGTAAGGATCTTAACCACCGCCACTGCACCTGCATATACAACCAAGCCTGCAACAATTGAAACGATACAATAATTATTCAATCACAAAGTCCAATTATATACTACAAATTACACAAAATTTGGATTGGAAAGAGACACATACAAGCTTGAAAAACAGGAAAGTCATCAAACTTCTTTGTTTCGCAGAACCTGCCCTCCAGTAGAACCAAGAGAGATCCAAAGAACAACTATGAACATTGCAATCAGGTTATAACTATGCACTTACATGCTAAATTAGAAAGTAAATGTATAAACCTTGGATCAAACAATAGGGGAAGCTCCATTTTAACAACCCTAAAATAATTTAAAAAAGAAGTTGACTAGATCAATTATAAATAAGCCACAAATTCCATAATGCACACAGTAACTTCAAGAAAACTTTAAACTTTTAATGGTTCTAACTTCAAATTATAGCCACCATGGTCCATTGGATGTTCAGTGCTAGGCCAGAAATGGAACACAGTCCATCTTTTAAAACGTATTTAATATTAAATTTAGTAGTTTCTAAATTATATTAAATATATACCTCATAATAGATAACGAAAAAGAAAAGGCATAAGGAAACACAATTTATCAGATGAAAAGCATTTGACCAAAGTCCCCATCATTCTTGTTTTCCCATTTTAAGGTACTTTTTGCCCACTTCAAGCCATCTATGAACAGAAACAGAGCATTTGGGAATGAAGGAAAGTCAGAACCAATTGAGGAGGAAGGAACTAATTTGTTTAAACACCTTGATCCTGAAAGAGTTCGAAATAGAAGATGGACCGTGATGGAAAGCAAGCACCGCAAATGATCAAGTACATGCCTTTTGTTTAAAATTTATTTTCATTTCAACCTCTCTTGCAGTGCCATTCATTTCCAGTTCCTCACATGTCCATATGAACCATACTGTTTATACGAAAGAATACAAGAAAAAAGGGGGAGTTCAAAACAAATTTTGACCAGTTTGGCTATGGCTATTCTTCAAAAAAAAAAAAAAAACCAAAAATGGTTTAGTGCTTGTTTGGGAATCGTACGATTTTATGGATTCCAAGGTAAGTATATGAGAGGAGTTTTGTCTCAGCTTGCGTGCAACATGGTTGAGAATGAGTTGCGAAACAAGCACTTAGCCAGTTTTTTATTGATTTTTTGACAGCCTAATTTTATGAGTCAACCAAACTGGATAAACAATCAGTCCAACTAACTCAATCTACTTTCTCAAAATAGATTTAAATACTGCATCATTTGTAAATTTGCTCTAGACTGCTGGTGAATTGGCTTCATTACTAGATAATATGCAAGGTTCTCTGCCTTAGAATCAAAGAGCTTCTAGACAGTACAAAAGCTAACAACTTCATTATTGCCTAATTTAGAAGCTGATCATGCCAAAGAGGCAAGGCTTTCATTAATTTTCTTTCTCTTTGTTAATAAAACACAGAAAAACAAACATGAAACTTGAAAGTCAAGGAAAGAAACACTTGAAGAACTCAGGAAATGTTTCTTCTTGATAAACCTATTTGGTTCTGTAAAGCTCCTTCTAAGCGTTGCAGGTTCACTAGACCTATAAGGTTCTTTCTTACTAACATGAGTATTGTGTAAATCTAGATAAGACCTATAAGGTTCTTTCTTACTAACATGAGTATTGTGTAAATCTAGATAAGAGAGTTACCGCTCCCAGAGGGAACAAAAAAATTTCATATACCATCCAGCTATGACTAACTGTGGAACAGTTTTTTTTTTTTTTTTGATACATTTGGAATTTGGTGGAGTCCGCTATGTCCTAATACCCTGCAACAGTTCGTCCGAATTTGGTATCAAGTATGACATAAAAGTGCTCATGTGTGATTTATGGGACTTCGCAATTTGTTAGGTTGAACAGAAATGCATGTAAAATACAGGACAAACCATCTCCTTTAATTGTTTTATGGGATAGAATTGTGTATATGGCTTCTCATTGGTGTTTAGAAAATGGTCCTCCCTCTAAGGAAAATTCCTTACCCGATATGTGTGGCTGCTGTTTCAAAATATTAGACTCTTGTTACTATGTTCTGTCATCAGCTTTTCTTCCATTTCTGGTCTGAGGATTTCCTTCACTTTAGGTAGCTGTACACTCTTCTCGCACTGGTATTTCATGGAGATTATAATTTGTGTATTGCCCAATAGTTTTGGCCATGCATATTCCCACAACACAGTATATTAACCTCATGAACGTGTAAAGTTACTCATTTAGAACTTATTTTCAGATCATATGTCGTTTCTCCTCGCCTACTATATAAAATTCCATAGTTTTGCTCTCCGTCTTCTTCATTCATTGATTCTTCATGGAAATTCAACTGAAACACATTGATGTATTACCTTCACTATAGAATGACGCTTCCCAAGAGTCCCAACCAGAAAAATTGTTAAAGATTCTGTCACAGGATAGATTCCCAAGAAAATGGCCCTGCTTCATCTTCGACCTGAACAATGAAAAGATGCAGAAAGTTTATTTGACTGGTGAAAATTAAAAGATCAGTATAAAAAAAAAATGTAACATAGTGGGTTTAGCAACCATATTCTGTCATGATCAGAACAATGAGACCACAAACAACTAAAACAAGAGCAAATTTATCCAGAGTATCAGTATCCTCTTCCATTCCCGGTAAGACCGCAAATATCATTGCTATTACTAGAAACAAAGCCTGCAGAGAAAAATTCAAAAATCAAATCATATTAGAAGAAATCTACCATGACAAATAAAATAAATGTTAGTTACTGTTAACTTCATAATAGATCCAAGCTTACTAATAATTACAAGTTTACTTAACTATGAACAATGAAAAAAAGAGGAACTAAAATTTAGCTGTCCACATTGACAAATTATGTCATCTTAGATAGAAATTCCTCAGCCACATCGACAGAATTCTAGCTCACTAATAATACCATGCTATAGCTTGTAGCACAACAACCTACATGTATTGTATAGCCTTGCAAATTTTGCGTACTATAGTTATAGCCACTCTACTAGCACTATATTTCTTTAGCGGAAGTGTGCACTATGCATACAGCTAAATAGGGAAGTAACCCTGATTAAATGATTCTGACAGCTTTTGGGTTGCCATTGCCAGCACAGCAAGCAACACAGTCAGGGAAGACATGTCTTTTCCTCTATTCTCCTCCCATGATTCAGACCTCCTTTCTCCCTCACCCTTATCCTCCCCCACAGCAACAGCCACCAACAACATGTGATTCAAAAACATGAGCTCATGCTCCCAATCTACATCCTTACCTTGACCAAAATCCTCCGGCGGTACCACCACCACCTTCCTAAGGATAAAGAAAGTGAGAGATTCCCTGATGATCACTATGATATCTTTGGGTACAGCTAAGCCTCAACCTTTTTAAAATTTTATGATTTGTGATGATAAATTTTATGGAAAATCATTGTGTCTTCATGGGTTATGTTTTTAATGAGTTTGGTTAAGCGCACACCCAAACACATTGTGTGCGTGCACGCGCATCTGTAATAACCATTATGATTAATACTGAACCTTTTTAAGTTGTGCACATTGCATGCAACTTCACCTGCAAAACCTATATAGCATTTTAGAGCCATTAGGGCTAAAAGTACGCCGGCTAGCTAATAATAACTTGGCAATTAAGCAACTGAAAATAATTTAATCAGACTATTCTCATTCAAGTTGGAAGCATACAGTTAGAAATCAATAGCAGCTCAGCTAAACAGTAGGAGTTGCTCATAATGAAATAAGGTCACATTCTAGATATGTTAGTAGTCATCAAATACTCTCCTTTTGATAAAATACCAGATTTGACAAAATTAAGACCACAAACAGATCAAATATAATTCTATAATATTTTCTGCAAATGGTACAGAATTAGACAAACTTCACATCTCACAAAACAGAAGAAATTAAAGAACTATATAAACTTCCTGAAGAAAAACGCAAATTACGATGAAACCTTTATATCGACTCAACAAGTTCAATATTGGTAAATAACTCAAGTATGGTCCAGATCATGGAACAAATATATAAGTATATTCTGCCATATTTTGCCATCAAATGTTGAAAGTAAAACATGGCTACACTTAGAAACTTTCCCTTTAATCATGAGAATTGAAAAAAGTAAATAAAAACCCTGCTCTCCTAACCAAAAAAATCTGCCAAGTGTCCATCACAAGGTTTCAGCCAATCTGCTTCCAAAAGCTTGGGCAAGAGAATCAATAGCAAGGTTGAACATAATTATATAATTTGATGTTTATGGCATCCCACAGCCTGAATATATTTTGAAGGAACCAGGATAAAATGGCACAAAGAAATGTGCTTCTTCTATTAAACTGATAGAAATAAAATGAAAAGATTTTACAACATTCACAAGTTAAGGATGTAGCAATGCAAGACAAGAAACTTAGGAACCATGAAATAAAGCGATGCAAGGGTAGACAAGCTACAGGAACAGAGAGAACATAGCCCTTGAATATGTTGGACCCAAAAGTTGCAGTCCATCATATTTTCATTCTAGGTGAAACGGTCTGGGGATCCTGATTCATCTTATCCGTGGTAATCTTGGTTTCTTGGGGGAGCTAATTCGTATATGTGGAGATGATAGGGTGATTGTAGAAAAAAATGATGAAAGAGAGGAAAAGAACAAAGAGGAAGAGAATAAGAAATTATACTGAATCATTCAATAACTCAAACATAAGAAAATAAAACTGATGATTACCCTTATTTATAAATCATGGGTAATCCAAATCCTACTCAAATGTTTAATTCAAATCCTCAATATCTAATCCAAACCCAATCCTAATATCTTATAATATCAATCCTAATCCTAATCCCAATTAGATACTCCAACCCTTTTAATTAATAAGCAAAATAATAAAATGACTTAACTACCCTAACGACTTATTTACAAATTCCACATCAGGAGCCAACCAGACATCCTTAATGAAGGAATAGAAGCCCTATTTTCATTCCATAAGTCCCAAAAGAGCATAACCATACAGGTTGCTAGTTCACGTATTTCATCAAACTGGTAAGAGGACTCATGAAGGTTCGGCAATATTCAAAGAGGACTATTTCAATGTTGTCAAAAAAATATACACTCATTGCAGTAAAATAATTGTGCCAACATGAACACTGTCCATACAGGAAGCAAGGGGAATCATAATTATTTTGTTGCTGCTGATGAATCTGTAGGGGGAATTTCGTAAAGTTTTCTGCCAATGATAGTGAAGAGAATCTGATAAACCTTACTGGAGATTTGAATGTGTGACCTTACTGGAGATTTGAATGTGTGCTATATTAAAAGAAAAGGCACGGAAGCAACTAATTTTATGAGTCAAATTGAATCATAGCTACAAAGTTGTTTGTAAAGAGACAACAAAACCTTGAAAGATATGAGACTACACAAAGAACGCTTCACAGTACAAGCTGTCTTTACCGGGTATGCTCAATGAAAAGACTCAATTCCCTCATATGAATACATTACATATTAGTGCTAACCTAAAAGAACCCTTGCTTCCATACAAATTCTACCAGATGTATCAACTATTCCAAACCCAAAAAAGGTCTCTTTTGAAGAAATGAAGTTGTATGGCCAAAGAACTGAACTTCATAACTTCAAATGTGCCATTGCCAAATTTGTGTGATCGATGCAACATCTATGATCATACTATTACAATTAATGGCAAATCAGATTAATGCCGAATCATACAGCAATTTGATCAGCAAACAAAGTGGAATCTTTTTTACAGTTTTCAAAGAGTTAGTCATCATAGTTAGACCATTTCCCTGGAACAGGATAATAGTTCAACATAGTTAGTCATCATAGTTCAACAGATACAACAAAAAAACCAAAGAACATCAATTGCCTAACAGCATAGAAATCCTAGGATAACCTTAAACAAACATGAGGAGCAGAAATTAAGAGAAAGATACCTGAAGAGTTAGAAGTACAGAAAGACGTTTCTTCCCCTTTGCTACCTTCTGATACCCTAAACGTAACATGAACACCACCAAAGAGACTAGTAAGGCCCAAAAATATTTAGCTCAGCAATCTACGCTCCAGGAAAATCAAGAAAATGCGATTAACCAAAATAACAAGGAAAAAACTTGATAAGCTAGGAACAACTCAAAATGGGAGCTTACGTGAATCAACAACCATACGGTATGAGTAATCTGAGCCATCTGTCCCAGAAGGCCTTCCGATTGTCGAATTTCTCTGCTCCATCTTCCCCTCTCTCCCCTCCTCTGCTGATTTTGTTATTAATTTTCTCAAAAAGCACAGTCAAGAGCCCAGAATATTAAAAAAAAATGGAGTAGATTAAAGTGAAGAAATTGAATAGGGTCATTTTACAAGGCATCTCCGCCAATGCACGAGAGGATATCAAACGCTGATTTGGAAAGTAAAACGCATGGAAAAACTTTCTCGAACAAATGAATGGCATTATAAACAACCAAATAGCAGTGACAACCACAAAAATGCTCAACTCTGAGGGCAACAAAGCCTGCGAAGCAGACAAGGGAGAAGTTGAAATGGAGAGAGGGAACAAAGAGTAACAGACAAACCTGTTCTTATTTACAGGAACCCAAATCGATGTGCTAAACTAGGGGATGCGCCGTTGGCCGCTGACCGGAGATCTGGCAGCGGCGGTTGTTCCTGGTTGCCGCAGTGGTAGTGAAGACAAGCGGGACGAGAATTTGAGAATCTGCGATGAGGAGACAAGAACTTACAAATTTTGACTACAATTCAGAATTTAAGGTTCAGGTCCTAGCAGCAACCACTGAGAATCTGCGAGGAGGAAACAAATGGACGACGGGCCACGGCGAAAACAGCGAGAGAGAGGTAAGTACTAGCAGCAACCACTGAGGAGAGAATGAAAGTGGATTTAAATTTAGAATAAGAGAAAGAGAGAGAGGTACCTTGGAGTGACCACCTAAGCTTCAGGAGGTTTGAAGCTCGACTGGTACTCTGCCAAAGGCAACGGGCGACGGCAATTCTGCGAGTTAACATATACGCTAAAAGATATTATATCATTTTATTAAAAAAAATACTATTAAACATTTATTTTTAAGAGTAAATAAATTTTTTTTAAAAGAAACCATTAATCTTAAAGACGTCAAGCAACGGCGACGCGAGTGAAGGCTGTTAACTCTGGCGGAGGCTGTTAACCTCGGGTAAGTAGAATAATTGTTAAATGGAAAATTTACATTTAAATCTTAAATGGAAAATTTACATTTAAATCTTAAATGGAAAAATTAACAAATAAAAAAATTTTAAATGTTAACAAAATTACTATATCATCCTAAAAATAGCTGCTAAAGTTGTCATTAACAATTTTAATAGCATTCATTAACAATATTAACAGCTACTACTGGGATCTTATATTAATCTTTGGGATCTTTTATTCATTAATTCTCCTATTTGAGGCTTGAATGTAAGTTTTATAATTATAAAAAATGCATGATAAATAACAAAGAAATGTATTGCTGCAATGGCAAGGATTCACAATCTAAGGTCCTGCAGTATTAAATTTGGTGGATTGTGATTGGAGTGAGAATTGGATTGGGAGTGGGGTGGGATTGAAATTTTAGAACTAATTTTGGTAGGAGTAATATTTGAAGTAAGTACTCAAATTAATTTTATTTTATAATTTGCTATAAATTATAAAAAAAAGATTACAATGACCCTTAAAACAAATAAAAAATATTATAACAAAAATGATCCCTTCTAGCATTGTGTACAGCCTCCCTCTTTCTCATCACGATCCCCTTTTTTCAATTTGGATTTACGAATTTCTCTAACTATTAATTAGAATGTGTTGATTCAGGAATACAGGTTTCGATTGTAGAACATATAATGTATTGCATATATTTTAGTTTCTATATATATATATGAAATGTTGAAGTCGTGGGTTGGTTCAAATTTAATCTAATTTCACCCTTACTTTTTCATATGTTAATGAATTTTAAGTCTCAAATGAAGATAAACTTTCAAAACGGGCGCCTTTCTCAGAAAAGATAGAAAAATAAAAAAAAATGAATAATGAAGATTATCAAAAGCATTAAGAGTTTGTTTGGTTTCACTTCCCATAATCTAGATTTAGTTTCAAAACCTAAAGTTTTCTTCAAGTACTCGCATTTCTCAAAAGCTATTTTAGATACACTTCCCAGAACCTAGGTTTATGCTTGTTTGGGAACTCATTTTTCCCTAACGATGCAAGTAAGTCAAAATAAAATCATCTCAAAATATGTAAAAAAACATTTCGAAATCCATAAAAACCATCTTGAAATCCATAAATCACATCGAAAGCCGTAACTCCTTTCTTCCAACGGATTTCCCAAACACATAATTAATCTCGGTTTAAAACTTAGGTTTTGAAAAGATATTTTCTTATCAAATCGCATTCTCTCTCATAATAAATTTTCCCTTTCATACTTTTTCATTTCTTTCTCTTTTCTCTTTCCTATCTACTTTTTGTTATGAAATCTTTAAAAATATTCATGAAAGGATTTCCAAACGAGCCCCAAATGAATTCATTTTTACACAATATTCCTTATAAGAATAACATGAATAATGAAGATTATAAATAATATGGCTAGGACGATAGATGAATGTGATTTCAAGTGAGCCAAAGCACCGAAGAGAGGAGCAATGATGCAAGTGATAGGTTCGGAGTGAGTAAAATCAAGTCGAGAATTCAGAACCTCCAAACACCGCACCTGCAAGCAAATTAGGGTTAGGGTTTTGGGTTTCAAAGTAAGAGGAGCCTCCTTCGCAAGTTATGTGCCCCAGTTGATTCTCTAAAGAAAGTATCGATGACGCTTGATGATGTATCCTTTGAGGGTATTTTGATCCATAAATATGCTTTTTCTTTAATGCTCCCTCCATAGCATTATGTTATGCTTAATTATTTGAAAGGTTAATACAATCTTTAATCTTTCAGATTTATATCTATATATATATATATATTCCATTTGTGACTTTAGATTAGCACAAGCATTTCTTTAATTTGTGTTGCGTGAGTGATTTTTTCTTGGATTATTATTTGATTATTGAAATTTCATTATGGTTATTTTCAAAATTGATACAGAATTACCTTAAATTTTGTTAAAATTATGAAAAACAATTCTATTTCAAAATTTATAGAGTCATATATATCAACCATGAGGTTTTTTGACCCAATTCAATATCTAAATAATCGAATTGTAAATATCTACCGCTACTACAAATGGTACTTTTTACGCCCTATTTTTAATCCAATAGACGCCCTTTCTCGGGGGGCGTAAAAGTGAGGGGCGTAGTAAGAAAAGGCCTACGGCGCCCTATTTCAGGAGAAGCGCCGTACGGCTGAGATATGGCACCCTATATTGGTAAAAAGGGCGCCGTAGGGCTGACCTACGGTGCCCTTTTTTACAATATAGGGGGCCCTTGGCGCCGTAGGTCAGCCCTACGGCTCCCTTTTTACCAATATAGGGCGTCGTATCTCAGCCCTACGGCGCCCACTAACACTATATAAGGCGCCGTATGTTCTTTTTTTTAAAAAAAAATACTATTTTATTTTATTAACCCCACTTGAGTCAACATACAGTTACACTTTATACACCAGAACAATTACAGACATAATAAACACATATACGTGTATATCTACCTAAGCTAAGTCTTTGTTGCATCGAAACACAGAAGTCATTGTCATTTACTGTGTGTGGCAGAGTAACACATGTACAATTCATATATCTATTTCACCTTATACAAG
>JANTPZ010085182.1:0-11088 GCA_025593235.1 Vachellia pachyceras
CTCCATCAAACCAAACATAGTTAAAGAGAATCTTCTCATCTCCTCTCCTCTTGCCTTCGGTGTTTTTTATGTGTCTTATATTCGGATCCATACTTGTGATCCAAATTCCGCGTGGGTATCTGCAGATTCGTAATTCGGCATCTCCAGGTACGCCCGAAATCCTTCAAATATCAAAGTCACTTAACTTTTTTATTCTTATAAAGGTTAAACAATATATATTATTTAAAAATATTTATTTATGTGTACTATATCAATAGGTTCTATATAAGGTACTAACTCAGGCAATTAGTTTTAAAAAATTGTGATTACATTAAAGATCGGAGGTGGTTGCTTACAACTCTCCAAATGTGTTTAACAACCTTCATCAATGGGAAGCATTGTTCATGGCTTTTAATTTGTTTTATGGTTTTTGTATGAAGCATAGACATCTCACATGTCATGGCTTTTAGTTTGTTTTATTTTGTTGTTTAATTTCTAATTTAACTTATGAATGAGTTTCATGTATACGCATGGGCGGACCCATGTTATGGCTGCACCCCCTGACTTGCAGAAAATTATGTATATATTAGTACTATGTGATTTATTTGTTAATTTTGAACCCACTAAATATTTTCTCAAATTCTTCTTAAAATATATTAAGAATAAGTCTTATTTATCTTAAAATCACTATTAAAAAAATTAGTTTACATCCCCTGAATCAGAATCTTGAATCCGTCACTGTGTATACGTTTAGATCTTCCAAATTGAATCTAGGAGTATAATTTGGGGTCCAAAAGACATACTCTTGCACGTACCTTTCAAGGCAAGTCATTCAAAACCTGCAAAATAATATTCGTGCTTAACACACAGTCCGTATTAATTGATACATCACAAGGTGATGGGGAATAATTTCTATAACACATATAGAGAATAATATATAGATATACACACACACACATTATATATGTTTTAGCATTCACTTTCAACCATGAAATGAATAACTCCTATTTGGGAGAGTGTTTGAACTCACAAATGCACGTTCAACAGTGTTGTTCAGAAATCGAGATAATCTCCTTCATATATTTACCTCGTAAACCATAAAAGCACTTCTCCATCGCTTTTGTGAACGGGCTCTAAGTAAATAAAAAATGACATATATTAAAAGAATTGTTTGTATTTGCACTGTCACCTGTATATTCATATATATGCATGTACCCAATCTTATTTGACTTTAGAATATATATGGTGACATTTGGATATAAATAAACTGGCAAGTTGGGACCATTTAGATGTGGTGGCTCATAAGACTTTAAATCCAACAAAGTATTTAAGAAAAATTACCAGTGGGACCATTTCAATTTAAGTGCTATTGATAGATCACTTAAATATCTGGAGACAAGGGAGCCAGTGATAAAAAAAATATTCAACGCGTTCATGTATATGCCATATATATATATAATACTTAAAAAGAAACTTATTCGTGAGAATACTTTATAATTTATTGAAGTTAAAGATTATATATATTCATGTCATAAAATTAACCAATAATTAAGTTTGCGCTAAATATATATATTCACACTATTTGATAGAGATATTCTTATTTTATTAAAATATTTGTAATGATATTTATAAATTTAAAATTAATTAATGCATTGGAATTGAATAATGAATATGATATTAAATGACTAAAATAAAAAATTATTATATTATTTACACATGAGTAGCTATTAAGGAGGATAATTGTAGTAATAAATTTACTAAAATAAGTAAGATGTAATATAACATTAATTTAAAAAAGTAGTTAGTATTTTGTTATACCTATGATATGGAACATGTAAAAATATTACTTATAATCATGGGCGGACCTAGGTGTAGTTGAGCAGGTTCAACCGCACCCCCTGATTTCTAAAAAATTAGATATATATTAGTACTATGTGATTTATTTTGTATCAACTCATTTGTTAATTTTGAACCCACTAAATTTTTGCTCAAATTATTCTCAAAAGATATTAAGAATAAGTCTCACTTATCTTCTTAAAAATAGTTTGCACCTTTGAACCAGGGTCCCGAGGCCGCCTCTGCTTATAATTGTATTATATAAGTAAATTTTTATTAATGTTATTACATTATTTTAAAATTTAATAAATTCTTGCTATAATTTTAATTAAGCATATGATTTCAAATACCAAATCCTTGCACGATCTGAAACTAAACAAGTTTGATTTTTCTTTTGTATGACAATAATTATGAAACCACGAAATACAGTGTATATATAACTAAGTACACAAAGAAAATAAATTGCAAGCGAAATCAAATAATTATCTATTTTCTTTTTCGTTCAAATCATACCATGTTTCGATTTTCAAATATATTATCCATGTAAGGAATTACATTTATAAAATTATCAAATTTACATACAATTGGATTATGGTGTCAGTTGGGTTAATCAATTCTGTACTCAACCATGTTAGAGTTGGAGGACTCTCTTTTAAAGACAAAATGGTAGATATTTGATTCGGTTAAGACATGTATAAAGAAATTTATTGGAAATATATGCCGACGATAATGATAAATTAAATAGTTTAGAGTCATATGAAAAGAATTAGAAAAAGACCAAATTTTATTAGTGGAAACAAAAAATACCACCACTAAAATTTTAAATGTGTTAAAACATATACAAATACTGAAATATCTCAATTATTTTTAAAAAATAATAATGATTGACACACACAAAAAACTATCATTTAAATCAAACATGGTCAGGATTGAAGTTCAAACTCAAATATTATACAGAGTTAAAGGATTAAAGGTAAGTTTTTTCCAAACACAAACTGACATTAATAATCATAACAAAACAAAACCAAATCTTTAAAGTAATAATTATTTTAGAATGGAGGGAGAGTCCTGTGTTAATTAATTTATAATATAAACAACAGATACATCCTTTTTTTTTTGGGTAAAGAGTAATTAACAATACATGAACAAAAATCCACATCAAGCCACATCAAGAGCAATAGAGAAATGAGCAAAGTTGGAAAATTAATTGATGGGAGAGGGAAGCATTAATTGATCCACCCAGAATTTAAAAACTTGCACCTAACTCCAACGAGCATAGACTGAACGTACAGCCGAGTCATAATCACAAATCCAAAAAAGAAATATGGCTTTTCATTTCATATCCACACCCTGCAAGAGAATAAAGCCACGAATCAGTAACATGATTTTGGAGTAAATATACTTTTCTTTCTGGGAAAACTTTTTAATTTTCCTATCTGTCCTGCCTCTCTGTTTTCCCTTCACGTGTCTTATCCAATACAGTTAATTTTTTTTTTAAAATGGTTACCCATGGTCCACGGGTTCAACTGGTAAAAGGATTAGACAAGTACTTTCACCTAAAGTGAAATGGTTCGATCCTGGGAAATGCCACTTTGTTGTGGCTTCAATTGCAGCGTTTGGGGAGGTATCACCACAGCTTAGTGAAGCTAGGTTGATCTACCTGTGTGGCCAGAACTAAAGGGCTTACTTGACATGCTCCAGTGCCTGCTAGGACAGGCCCGAGAGGATCATGTGGGTGAATCCAACCCATTTCCTAAAATTTGTTTGCCATAATTTTTTTTAAAATGGTTAATATAATTCTGGAATCCCTTAATTTTACATGAATTTTAGTTTTGCTCAATCAAATTTTAAATATAAGGTTTTGATACCTATATACGGTTTCATAAGGACTTAAATATTTAAAAGATTTCATTATCACAGTTAAGTATATGGATCAAAATCAAAATTCATTAAAAACGTAGGTATCACAACTAAAATGTTTTGCTCTCAATACATTTGTCCAATTTTGGTTTTAATCTCAGTACTCTTAACGGATTTTGATTTTGATTTATATATTTACTTGTTTATGGGTTTGTTTTCAAAGATTTCACTTAAAAAAAATAGGGCGCCATACATATAATTTTGATTGATGCATGAGATAGGATATGTATGGTTTGAATAATGAGAAATCTTACAATTTTTAACTGTAAAAAATATACATGTATATTATATTATTATTTATTAATAAAATGGATACATATGCATTATATATAAAAATATTTTTTCAAAACTCATTGTTTATCAGCAAAGTTGATTTCTTGCAAACTCATGTAACATTATTCTGAAAATAGTGCGAACAAGTTAATGTTAAATTTTTTGTACGCTAAGTTACAATTTTAATCTTTATAACAATGCATGATGAGTATTAATTGATCCAGCTTGCTAGTTTCACTCCAAAGAATAAATTGTGGCAGGTATTTTTTAATACAAAAACATACCAAATATCATAAAGGCCTCCAACCAGATCCTAATAATGCATACAATAGTATGAATAAATAATACAAATGAACCATACCTTAAGATGTTAATCAATATTATACTTATCAATATTATACTTCACTCCTCATTAACTATGTGTTGCTAGACCCTTAGACTGGGATTATATATTTTTGAAATGCCAGAAAGACAGACCCCAACAAGCTGGTCAATTATCACGAAGCTATGTGTCTATGGGGGTAAATTCACAAATTTTCGCAAGCATGTTATGCAACTTGCTTGTACAACTTGCACCATTATTCTACCTTGACTAGCTTCATGTACATATATAAATACATATACATATAGGTGCTTCTTCCTCAAGAAGCCAACACAAAAAACCTTCGTCTTGCTTCCTTCTTCTTCTTCTTCTTCGTAGCCATGGAGGTTTTGGTCTCATTGTGCCTAATACTTCCTTTGTTGTATTCTTTTTTCACCCTTATTAAGATGATGCTTCGAAGGAGAGGCCAGAGTTGCTACATGCTGGCGTACGAGTGCTTCATGCCGCCGGAGGACACGAAGCTCGACACGGACTCGGCCGTGAGGATCGTGATGAGGAACAAGAAGCTAGGGTTGGAGGATTTCAGGTTTCTGCTCAAAACCATGGTAAGTTCAGGGATAGGAGAGAACACTTATTGCCCTAGGAACGTCATAGAAGGGCGAGAGGAATCTCCAACCCTCGAAGATTCCTACGCCGAGATCGACGAGATCATGTTCGACACTCTCGACGGGCTCTTTGCAAAGACTCACTTCTCTCCCTCCGACATTGACATCCTTGCCGTCAATGTCTCTTTGTTCTCTCCTGCACCTTCCCTCGCAGCTCGTATCATAAACAGGTACCAACAACCAATAATCAAATTACATTTGCATCCATTGATTATCTAAAGGTGACACACAAATGTGATAGACACACTCACAAATTATCTTATCGATTATATGAATATATAGCACGGTGCCAATAAGTTAAAGTCATCTGACTAGATGGGGTCAGCTGGTGTGATAAATAGTTAAAAGTGACACTAGTGTGATAGACACATACAAATCATCATCACACGATGCAGTTGTGATAAATATACATATATCAATTCAGGTTCTATAAATGTTCACAAGAACGAAGCTATATGATGCATTTGAATAATAAAAAAAACAGGTTCTCCATACATATTCTTTTGTGTTTTAATTTTTTTATGGCAAAAAATATACCGGTTATTTTTTTGTCTGCCTGAGAATATATTTCACTTTCTGTTGCAAAATAGAGTTTTGGGACCATCTTTTTTGTTTTGTTTTTTTACGCTCAGCCTGTGAAAGTTTTTTTCTCTCTCTTGTATTGGAGCGTTGGGTGGTATACGAACCCTATTCATTTCTCTGGATGGATGATAATGTGTGTGTTTAGGAATTCCGTGGAGAAATGAGTTACGGTTTTCAAAGTGGTTTTATGATTTCAAAATGGTTTACAGGTTTTGAGATGATTTTTATGGATTTTGAGATGGTTTTTACAGATTTCAAGATGGTTTTGTCTTCACTTACTTACGTGCACCATTAGGGAAAATGAATTTCTAAAGCACAATATTTAACGTCAAAATTCAATTTCGTTTTTCAAAATGAGGCCTATGGGGTTTCTTGTTTTAATTAGTACAGTAACAGTAAGGTCAGGGCGTTCTGGAATTTTGTCTGTACGTATCTCACCATATTAATTTCATGCATTTATTATCGTTTAGCTCTCAGAACAATACAGTTTCTGAAAAATAATTTTCATATATTCCTGTCAAAATAATGCAGCTAATTCACTTCTTTAAATATCATTTGAATCTTTCATGTTATATATGAAACATGAAATTATATATGTAATATATGTGTATACATAGTTTTAATAATGTTTGTTAGATTAAATAATTAAGTAGGGCTGAAGCAGAATATTAATCAATCAATTTGTTCCATAAATGAAAGTCTGAATGTAATTAAATGTCATTAAGGTGGTTGTGGCATGTGGTTGGCTCAATAATGGAAACGTGTTGTTATAGTATTAACTCAAAACTCATTATCATGGTATTTAAGACTCATCTACATCGCACCCTAACAAAAACACGTCTATAGTACGACTCATTGTTCCCATTTAAATCTTATTATGCTTCATTATGTGTGTGTGTGTTAAGAGAAAGATATTCATAGGCCCATAAGGAAAAAAAGTGTAGATCTAAGATGAAGTAATCTAGTTTTATAATCAAGATCTTTTCTAATACGGTGGGGCATTGCTTAACATAAACCTTGCAAAATGCATTTTAGATCCATAAGTCCGTTAGTTTACAGATTCTGATGTTTGGTAACTCTTTCTTTTAAAATACAGTCTAAAAAAACTCATTTTTAACAGAATAAATCACTATGAATTCCACGTTTATCCAAATATAAATGCATTTTGATAAAATGCATTATATCAAAATGTATTTTCTCAATGGTTTTCCAGCTGGCACTATATATGATTTGGCTCAACCCATACCTAACGTACACCTTCTTGACTATTTCTTAACAATGAAGTTGCATGTTTGACCTGCAGTGAGTGTGAGTTATTTTTAGCGAGTGAATGATGATAGAAAGAGTAGTAATATTAGCAACTAGTGAATAATGATGTTCCATGCAGTGAATTGTGGGACAATAAGTGAATGAGGTGAAAAAATTCCTTAGGTTTTTTTTAAAAAAAACTTATGATCTAAACAAAAAGCATGACAATGAACAGGTACAAAATGAGGGAGGACATCAAGGCGGTGAACTTGGCCGGGATGGGGTGTTCGGCGAGCGTCGTGGCGATCGACATCGTGCAACGGATGTTCAAGAGCCGCCCGAACTCTCTCGCCGTGGTGGTGAGCACCGAGGACCTCGGTGCTCACTGGTATTGCGGCAACAACAAGATGATGATGCTCTCGAACTGCCTCTTTCGCTCGGGTGGCTGTTCCATACTGTTCACCAACAAGCCCTCCCTCAAGCACCGTGCCATCTTGAAGCTTAAGCACATGGAACGAACCCAGTTTGGTGCTAATGATGAAGCCTATGGTTGCTGCATGCAGGTATGTATATATCGCTTTTTATTTGATTTAAATCTAATTAAATACTGTATATATTTGTTGGCTGAATATTATATTTGTGGTTTTCGTTATTGCTTTTATGGATTGATGGTAAATTTATTAAAAGTTATTAATTACATGCAGCAATGTATTATATTATGTATGACTCTTTCTGGGAATTTATATATGCAAGGACTAACAACTGGGAAAAGTAATTGTGGCCTTGACTTTATGCATCAGTAACAAATTAAGATGGGACCAATCTCATTTAATGAGTGTGTGGATTGGTGACTTCGTTTTTGAAATCCAGAGAACAGTGTATATATAGCTTCTGAGAGAGTCAAACAAAAAAGATCTAGAAGATTCGTATGTGCCCAGAGAAAACTCATTAGCACTTAAAGCTGTCTGTAGATTTCTTGCCAGCTAGAATAGAAGTAGTAACACAGTTTCACTCTACCCCATCTAACATTTAATTTGTTGGTCCCCACTCTTTCCTAACTTCAAGTTTTATATTTATGATGAAAGTAAGCCTTGCACAGCTGACTTTTACATTTAGAACCGAAATGTAGAGTGCATACAGTCTATTGTTTTTTTGTTTTTTGAACTGAAACGTACTCCTCATTCACGCACAGAAAAAGAATTAGGAAACCTGTGTATTTTTGCACCACACACACACACACACACACTTAAGGCATTAATTAACACATGATGAATTTCATTTTGTTTCATTTCAGGTTGAAGACGAACTTGGGTACCAAGGGTTCCAACTCTCAAAGAGCCTAGTAAAATCTGCAGCACAAGCCTTGACCATGAACTTACAGACTATGGCCCCAAAGATTCTACCTCTTCGGGAACTCATTCGCTTCCTCTCAGCCTCTCTGCATCAAAGTAGAAAAACAAAAAAGTCCTTAACATTCAACGTTTTGGGGGGTGGTTTGAATTTCAAGTCAGGAATAGACCACTTCTGTGTCCACCCGGGAGGACGGGCCGTGATCGACGGCGTCGGTAAAGGCCTAGGGCTCACCGAATATGACCTCGAGCCGGCCAGAATGGCGCTTCACCGTTGGGGCAACACTTCTGCAGGTGGACTCTGGTACGTTCTAGGGTACATGGAAGCTAAGAAGAGGATCAAGAAAGGTGATAAGATCTTAATGATAAGCCTTGGTGCTGGGTTTAAGTGTAATAACTGTGTTTGGGAGGTCATGAAGGATTTGGAAAACCCTAATGTTTGGAAACATTGCATCGATGATTATCCTCCAAGGTCTCTTCAGAATCCCTTCAACGAAAAGTACAATTGGCTTCATGACGAGCATCTTAACTTTGTGAGGTTTGATACGAGTAGGATATCGGTGGAGTAACATAAATATATCAATTAGGCTTTTGAGTATTTGGTTCATCAAAAGAAAGAGAAATTAAAAATATATAATTCATATGCGGTAGGGTTGTTGGTGTGTGTGGGGTTGAAAGGAGATCCCATACATGTTATTATTAGTATTATTGGAATAATTTGTCTTTGTTGATTACAATTTCTGAAATGTAAAATTAAAAGGAGAGAGAGAGAAAAGAAAGTGAGAGAGAAATTAAAGGAAAACACAAGTGAACTCACACAGATCACTATACACACATAGTGTAGAATGTTGTTTTCTTGGTTTCTTCCTTCTTATTGATGAGTACAGAGAAGTTCAGGTCCATGCTTGGACATAGGAAAAATTTGGTCATTTCAGAGGAAAATATATAGGAAAAGTGTACTTCATTGATTGTTGGTTGTTATAATCTAAACCCTTTGTATTGTGCTACTGATATGATCAAATAAAAGGTTATATTTATCAGTAAACTCAATTCCATTTTGTTGATTCATTTTTATATAACCCCTTAAACCGCACGGTATCAAAGCAACCAATTAATCCGAATCAAATTTGTTAGTATGCATCTCTCCAGAGGTCATTTGTTAATCACTTTATGATTTAGTCGGTCCGCCATTTGACCAAGTATATATGCACTTGGCTGATTTTGTTTATTCATCAGCAAGCATGTTCTGTAAATTCTACTACTATTTACTTTAGTTACTTAAAGGAGGAAAAGAAAAGTTGCATTGTTCATGCTTGACGTAAAACCTGGAAAAATAATTACTTTGGTTGAGACATTAACAGGGCGAGTAGATATTTTATAGCTATAAAGAAGAAAACAACGAGGAAAGGGAGTCAAAGTTTCTAGGAGTAGGGGATGTGAGTTAATTATATCTGCCATGTACACATGCATATATATATATATATATATAGCATAGTACGTTTTCATTGGGGTTGCAGTACTGTACCCACAATCGTCCATTACTATATCATACCCACTAAGATGGTTAAAACCATTAATGGGAGGGAGGGAGGTGGCCCTATAGCTATATATATTATATGTGGGGAAGAAAAAGAAATGAAGAAGAAGGAGCGCCCAGGGTCACCTTCTGGCATATTTATTATTGCTCTGTATCTCTCACTTGCTGGTTCATTATTATCTCTATCTTATTCATATCTTGTTCCGTTGAATGGGGCTAACAATTCTACAACTATATTGGACAGAAACTGAACAGCAATTACATGAACTGATTTGGTTTTCAATTCACATGTCGTTAATGAATATATAGGTATATATATATATATAGCTTCCTTGGGCCATCCATGAATGGCGCAGTGCTTTTTATTTAAATCCGGTCCGTGTAAATGGAGTATTTAGTTAAATCCATGTAAAAAACTCGCACTGTTCATAAGTCATGGGAACAATTATGCAGAAATCCATATTTAGCTAGACATATTTTCCCTAAATTTATGAAAAATTTGTGTATCTCTCGCCTCACTAGCTATTTTCAAAACTAATACAGACATCCTTATGATTTTCTAAACCCCGATCATATAAAGTGTTTGGTTGAACAGAAAAGTGAAGAGAGGTATTTGATTTTTTTTTTTTTAGGTTGGACACATATATCCTATTATTGGTGAAGTCTTTCTCATTTTATATTCCATAGGCCTTATGACTTGGCTTGATTTTAACACTCGCCTATAAGTGAAGTAACTTCGAAATTAATATCATACTTGGTACTCTAGCTGATTTATCGTCATAAAGCATGTAATTAAAGGACTTGGCTCATTATCACCCGAATGTTATTCGACGTTCAAAGGTTTTATATTCAAACCACCAAGCACTTGATTCAATTAGTAGGGAGTTGCACCATCTTAACTTAAAGGTTTCGAGTTTGAGCTATGACCCTCAATCTGATCAATCCTTCAAATTAAAGTGAGGTAGGCCTAAGATATTGGATACTTCACCTAAAAAGAAAGCTTTATATTCAAGATGACGATCAAAGAAGTGTTTAGCTGGAGAGCTACTTGCATTTGCATTAAACAGTAAATGATACCTATGCAATGAGATGGCTGGAGAATACAAAAGGCATGAAGAAGCCAATTTCGTCCTCATTTGCCCCTAAAGTCCCCGTCTATTCAGCTTCCCCTCGGGCCGATCTTGGCTCAATTCACATATTCAGAATTCACAAATGTTGGGAAAAGACCTCACTATCCCTGCCCAAATTCGTTTTTCCCCTCTCAGGCCCTGACACACCGGAAACCACTTTCTGTCAGTCACGACACCCTCCTTAACTCACATGGACGTGATTCTTCCCCCTCACTCCCCTCACGTCATCATCTTCGCAGTACCACCG
>JANTPZ010085183.1:0-10641 GCA_025593235.1 Vachellia pachyceras
TTAGATGATTGATCATGAATCGAAAATAAATAAAGAATACACAAAGAAATGTGTCCAAAACCGAACATGCTGTCACTCTCATAATCTTAAGAGTGATGCAGAGATACTCCCAGCGTCCAAAACCGAACATGCTGTCACTTGCATAATCTCAAGAGTGATGCAGAGTTGCTCCCTCGTGTTAATATCATTAAACACTACTAATTAATTTATAAATTTATATATACCAATAAAATCGGTTAAAATATTAAATTTGTCAAAAAAAATAGGAGTATTTTTAATAGAAAAATAAAAAAAGCCTTTAAAACTGTAAAATTATAAACCAGAATTTTAAATTTCCATAATTCCAAATTAGAGTCCTGAACTAAATAGGGATTTTAACTATTAGTGAAAAGACATCATTATGAAGTATTTTTAAGAAGGAAGACATGGCGCTATTCATGAATGGTATTTTCTTTTGCATCAATAGTGTCACATCTTCAACCTATCAAGATGAGTGTTGAAGATGAGACACTATTCATCCGAATGAAAATTTATTCATTTAGATTAATAGTGTTTTCATGTTGAAATGAGACACTGTTCATCCAAAAGAAATTTTTTTATTCGATTGAATAGTAATGACCATATCTTCCTTCCTCAATATTCAAGGGCAATGTCATTTTTTCACTAACATTTTTAAAATCCCTATTTGGTCCAGCATCTAGATTTGGAATTATGGAAATTTGAAACACTAATTTATCCTTTTATAATTTTAAAGGTGGGATTCTCCCTTTTTAATATTACTCTTATTAAATACACTAAAGTATAACATCATATTACTCTTATTAAATGCACTAATATCTATTCTCTTTCACCGCCCTTAGCTTTTAAATATGAGTATATATGGGAAAAATGTTTAATGTTCATTAAATCTATCAAAGTATCTTATAATAAGTACCGAATGAAGTAACAAAGTAGGTATACACTTCCTTCAGTATTTTTATAAGCAACAATTATTAAATTATGTAAAATGGACTATTGGTTAAAATGGTTAAAAGCCTTATTAAATACATTGGAGATATAATTTTCTCGAGAATACCATATTAATAGAGAGGATAAGTGGGGAAGAGAATAAATGAGAAAAACAAGACAGAATGAGTAAAAAAGTATATGATAAACAGATATAATTAAATAGGGGTTTAATAAAAAAATGCATTAAAATTTTAGACAAATAATATTTATTATTATAAAAAGAATAGTTAATATCCACTTTTGCTAGCAGAAATTTTTTGCTTTGGAGTAATCAACATTTGGATTTTTTTTTTTTGCAATATTACCCTACAAGTTTTAAATAAAAGTAATCTTACTCTGAAAGTTTAAAATAGAATCAATAATACCTAAAGAATATTAAGTTTGACGATTAATTTCACCAAAATTATTTTCACGACATCCACATGCATTTTGATTTTTTACCTCATCCCCTGTCCCTTTTTCTCCCCCTCCTTCACTTTCTGAAAAAAGAAAAGAAAAGAAATGCCAAACATCGATTCATCATCCTCATCTTCGCGCGTGGACTTCGGCGATTCATCAGTTGAAGTGGAACTTCAGATCTGAGCTACAAATAGTAATCATCAGCGACATGCAAATGGAAGTAGAGGACGTCGGCAATTATATCGGAGGAAACTGAAGTGGAGCTTCACCTTCATCATCAATGACTGGACAAGAGGATGCTAGTGTGGAGCTTCAGATCTGAGGCTGAGACCTTCGTTGACGGTGGAGTGCAAAGAGACAGAGACGATGCCAGTAAGTACTGAAATATTAGAGTGCATTTTCTTTCCCTAATCTCCTTCCAATTAAGTTGGTGTCTGACAATTTCGTTGTAGCGAAGCAAGCGTTTGAATATGAAGAGCCTCTACGTACTCGCAGCGATGTCATGGTGAAGCGGCTCAATGAAACGTGTATACTATTCTAGTAGAGATTTAAATATTGAATCACCACGTTGGGAAAAGTTAACCCCTTGACTATACCCCACATTGGCAATGGTGTGATTTTTTTATAAGCACTGATCCCGCTATGGCATAGATGGTAGGTTAAAACTTATCGTTATCCGGCCTTGGAAATGGATAAAAAAATTGTGATTTCTAAGGATTGCACTAAAGGGTGCAACCCCAAGGTCGTTCTCTACGGAGCCTCATGCACCACTAGTTAGTTAGCTTGTGGTTAGGTTCGCTTTGCAAATGCAAACCGTTTTTTATTCAAAATTGTATGGACTTAAAGCTAATTACAAAACAGGTTTCTTTTTGGGATTTTTGGATTTTGGAAAGCAATAAAACCAGAATTGAAATGCACAAAATGTTTGATGATGGTTTTCCTCTTGGAAATGATTTAGGTTATCATAGTTCACAAAACATGAGGGAAAGCAGTAGTTTTTGCACTAAGTTTCGTAATGTAAACCCCAACAACTCGCTGGGTCAAAAATTCCATGCAATGAACTCCATTCCATGAAACCCTTTAAAAATATTTAGTGTGTGTAAAGAAATTGCCAAGTGAAAAATCCAACTCAACGCAATATCGACTCAAATATCAAGCACAACTAGGAAAATAAAAGTGAGCAACAAAGACCTCATTGAATAGGTAGAAATGACACTTCACTCTACCGAGTCAAACACAAAGCAAAATCAATACACAAATAATCCAAATTTGCCTCGACCGAGATCAAGTATTTACATACAAATCACAAGTCATAACTCAGTTAACATAAATACAAATTAAAACTACTACTCCCCTTTTAGCACTTTGAGCTCAAGCCATCTTTATCTCCAAGAGGAAGAGAGATGCTCAGCTGCTCATAGCAAGCAGTTCAGAACTCCGAATGGATGAATGGAGGTGCATGATGGCATTGGGGAATAAGATGAGGTGGGAATAGGGTTTAGAGAGCAATGGAATCAGAGAAAAATGGAAGAAGATAGTATGATTTGTGGAGAGTGTGTGTCTCTTTCCTTCTGGCCCTCCTCTTTGACTTTTACCCTAATTGGCATGTATTAACCACTCTGGGTCGGATCCAAGAAGATGGGTCGAGTATTCTTTCCATTTGGGGCCTAATCCAGTGCTGATACGCGATATTCACCGTGGCAAAATGTTCCAAAGGTGCTTCCAAAGGTCCTTTGCTAGAGTTCCTTAAATGAAATAGCAAACATTTAAAGTATCACTTGCTCATGATTATAATTAAGTGCAAATGTATCATTTTCATGAAAACTGCACCCAAAATGAAGCTAATCACAATTAACAACTCTAGTTTCTAAATTAAGCTCAAGGAGGGTCATGATTGGGACAGAATTGCATTAAATGCTTTGGAAATTCAAGTAAAAGTATTGAAGAGATAAAGCTCAATCAAATTCCCCCACACTTAAACATTTGTACTCCTAGACAAAGCCTTTCAAAAACTTTAAAATGATCAATGCATTCAGAACCTATCCACATGAATACAGGACTATAGAATTTAGTAAAAGCATTAGTCAAGAAATTAACAAGGAACAAGGCAGAGACAATAATAATTAGATCTCTGAAAGAGTTCAATTCAGAAGACTGAATAAAAGAGACTTCCTCTCAAAAGGGAGAAGTGTTTCTCTCTCAACTCACTAAGCAAGGACAACTTCACCCATGGTCTGCTTAATTAAATCTCTACCATAAGCTTGTAATTATTCTACCTCTCCACCATAAGATCAATACAATGTAAATCCAGAGGGCTTTGGGGGTTTAAGATGAATAATGGATATTAAAGATAATGAAATGGTGTTATGAAAGAATTTCTTGAATACACAGCATTATAGAAAGCTAAACATATCAATGCTTTTGCAAGAGTGTAGAGACATATGTATTCAAGCATTTGCTTTTTTTTCAACAATTTTCTCTTTATTGTTCTCTTTTCTTTTTTTTGAGGAAGATAAAGAAAATTAACCAAAGTTATGCTTGCAAATAAAGATATAGTTTTCCAATGCTGGTTTCCAAGAATGATTGGCTCAAAGGGGTGGCAACGGTTAAATTGTGTTGGGTTTGTGTTTGGGAAAATGAAAGGGTTTTGAAATGAAGGCCTCTATCATTTTCACAGAATAATAGATCATAAAACTTTGATTAAGAATCAAGACAAGTTCTAGAGAGATTAAAAATCAAGAGAGGCCCACACTAATCAAATGAAGTTAGGCCCAATTATCCTCACGACAAGGCTAACGTCTCAATTAGACAGTCTCAAGAATTAAAAACTCAAAGAATCAATTTACAATTGCATCAACACTGCTCCTTTGCTAATGATTTGAAAACGAAATTAACCAAAAACTTTTATCCCTTTAAAATTATGAATTAATTTCCAAATACACTATATATGAAAATCAAAGTATATGATGTGTGCCCAGGAGTATTAAAGGCATAAAGATGAGAGAAACCTTTTATTTTGGAATTCAAAAACTATTATATATATATATTTGCACTGAAGGTTTCGCCGCGGCTAACAACAAAGTTGGTCGCAGCGAACCACACCCGAGAGGGTGGTTCTATGTGTAAGTGGTTTTGCCGCGGTGCAACCATAAGACGGTCGTGGCGAAACACACCCAAGAGGTGAGTTGCTTTATTTTGACCAACTTACGCCGAAGCGAACAACCAATTTAAAATTCCATTTAATTCAAAGTAGAGCTTGGAAAACCTTAAATCCTAAATCTCCCCCACACTTAATTCAAACATTGTCCTTAATGATTAAAGGGAAAGATTTAAAAGTAGATAAAGCGCTGAATTCACAAGAAATACCGGAAAATAATGCAAAAACGCAACGGGATTCAGAAAGTAACAAAGGAACATATATATATACACAGATGTAAAACAAAGTTCAGAGAATACGTCCAGAAAACAATTGTATACAATCCTGCAAAAGTTTAGAGAATCCTATCCTAGCCCTCTATCGCTGAGTCACCCTTAGAATCCACGTCAGCAGCAAGCTCCTCCTCATCAACCCCCTCTACTGCTCCACCTTCTCCAGATGGACTGACCTCAAAAGGTCCAACACAGCTAAAGTCATCCTCCTCTGGAGGCAACTAGAAATGTAAGCTCTCTGCAATCATGGCGTCCATCCTTCCGTGATACCTCTGGTCCCGCTCAAGATGCTGAAGCACTGTGATCCTGAACTACTGGAAATCTACAGCCAAGTCCTCTAGAGTAACCGGGACTGGTGGTGTTACATGGACGTCCGATGCCTGGGGTGCTGGGGCCTCCTGGTCATCAGCTACTAGATCATCAATACTAATGTAGGGCTCAGGCTGAGGAGCGGGAGCTCGACGGATCCGCTTGTAGATGAAGGTAGGGGTGGTAGCGAATGGACGATCCTCAGGGTGATCAGGTACCTCCACCTCAGTGAACATGTCTGAAATGAGGTGGGGAAAGATAATGGCCTTCATGGTTTTGGAAGTGAGGACAGCATCACGAAAGTTAGAATAGATGAGGGTAGAGATATCAAAACCAATCCTCTACATTAACATGTAGATCCAAAGGGCCTCCTTCTTGGTCAAGTTCACAAGGTGGCTGGTTGGAAGGATGCTGCTGCAAACGAGGTAGATAAAGGGTTTAGTTTCAGGACGGCACTCAGAACGGTAAATGTACATCTCTGACCTATGAGGGACATGCCAACCCATCACTGGTAAGCACAGGGTCTCAGCGATCTGGTCCTTAGGGAAATCACTCAAGAGGCGAATGTAATGGTCCTGCTAACAGAGAGGTAGAGCAAAGTGGTGACATATGGTCCCATCCCCCTCCTTCTGCTGGTACAAGCAATTCCGCCTGTTCTTCCACCCTTCCCCCATCTTCGAGATGGTGAATTCCTGATTGAGCTTTATTTGTATTAGTTTTCTACTTGAATTTCCAGAGTCTTAGAGTCAATTTTAGCCCATACATGACCTTTTTGTGCTTAATTTGAGATTATGAGTTGTTGATTTGGATTAGTGTGATTTGGGTCAAGGTTATTAAACCCGGACCGGTGACTGAACCGGACAAGGCAGTGGGTTAAGGGTTAGTGGGTCAGACCTGAGTCAAACCGGGGATCAGACCGGTGAGGAATAAAAAAATATATATGATCACACATGACACATCAAACTATCTAAAATTGAAATTTTCAAAAAATAACTAGTAAATTCCATTATTAACAAAATAACAATTACCAAATCAATAATATACTTATAAATATCTATTATCCAACATTATTTACAATTTCAAAATATTCGTCCTAACAAAATATCAAAATATATATATGGTAAGGAGATATTTAGTTTTTCCTTCTCACATTTTATTTTTCCCCTTCAAACACCAAAATGTTCTTCTCTATGTATTCTACAAATGGGATAAAAGCAATCAACATACAACAAAATGACAGTATAGAAGAAGCTTAGGTGGGAAAATACCAACTTGTATTCTTTTATGGTGTATACAAATTTATCTTTTGACTTACAATATAATTGACTGTACTGTCTTCATTCATCTTGGCACCTCCTATTTTTTTCTAAGACGTATATATACCTTTCACTGATGAAGAAAACTATAATTCCTCAACTTGTGGTTCATACTTCTTAGATTCTATTGTTCATATCACATTCTAATTCAACAACTTCATTTTCATCCTAATAAATTTTTGTAAAAAATTTAAAAAAAAACAAAGAAAGATGACCGGGTCAACCCACCCAACCGGCTGGGTTGACCGGTTTTACCGGGTTGACCCCAAACCAGGGTTAAACGGTAAATCGGACCGGACTAGTGGCCGGTTCGCCGGTTTCCAGTCCGAACCGGCCGGTCCGGTCCGATTTTAATAAGCATGATTTGGGTACATATGCCATGAATAATGATGTTATTATGCTTAAATTCCATCATGAGCAAATGATACTGCCAATATTTTCTATTTCATTTCAGGAACTCTGTACAAAAGGCAAAAGGAAGCAGCTCTGGAGAATTTCACTGTGGCGCAATTCAAAGTTCGCCGGGGCCAAAGTTCAATCAGCAGGCATGAACTCTCGGGAGAGGTTCGTCACCACGAATATCGCGCATCAGCACCAGATTTTTACTCCAGATGGAAAATAACTCGACCTGACTTTAGAGATCCGACCCAAAATTGTTTTATCATGCCATTTAGGGTATTTTCGAAGGAGGCTGGAGCAGGAGGGGAAGGAGAAAAAGGAGAGACGAAGAGAGGCAGAGACCACATCCACATTCCATTTTCTTCACCTTCCACACACACTAAACCCTACTTCCTCCATGTCCTCACCATTCATCCATTTATCATGCCTCAATCATCCATACGGAGCTCGATTCCATCACCCATGAGGAGCTTAGCATTTCCATCCTCTTGAAGATGAAGTGAGCTGACTTCGAAGTGCCAAAAGGGGAGTATTTGCTTTCAATCTATATTTACATTATAGGTTACTTGGATTCCAAGTTAGACTTTGTAATTTGTGTGTAAATGCTTGGTCTCGGTCGAGCCAAACTTGGATTATTGTGTATTGAGTTGTTTTGTGATTGACAAAGTAGAATGGAGTTCATTTTGCTTATTCAATGAAATCTTGTTGTTCTCTTCTATCATCCTAGTTGTGCTTGGTTTTAGAGTCAACAATGTATAGAGTTGATTTTGTCACTTTGCGATTTCTGTACACACACCAAGTGTTCTTAAAGGATTTCATGGAATGGAGTTCATTTCATGAGATTTCTGACCTAGCGAGTTGTTAGGGTTTTTGATTACGAAACTTAGTGCGAAAGTCAATGCTTTCCCTAATCCTTTGCGAACAATGATGGCACAATTTGTTTTCTAGAGGAAACCACCATCACATACCCTTTTCACATTCAAATTTGCCTTTACCCTCTTTTTCTCACCAGAAAATACCAAAAACAAGTTTTATTTTGTAATTAGTTTATGTACATAGCATAATTTGATTTAAAAACTTATTGCATTTACATCACAAGTATAATCACAAGCTAAGGATTATTGGTACGCAATAGTAGCTTCTGGAGAGAACGACCCTGGGGTTATCCCTGTACAATCCTTGGAAATCACAATTAATATTCCTAATCCATTTCAAGGCTAACCAATGACCTAAGTTTACAATTTGTGGCTTAGTCGGATCAATTCTCTATTCGCATCTCGAACAACAAATTTGCCCTGCAACAGATTTCAAAATAAAAGTTAGTAAACTATTTATTAATCAGAAATAACTACAACACTTTAAATAATTTAAATTTTACCTTCACTTTCTCCCATACAACGTCCTTCAAGCTCTGTTGGATCCTCTTTCATGTCTCAACGCTGATGACGAACTATAGGAAGTTCCCGCCCTGCTTAGTCAGATAGCGGTTGAAGAGCTAATCGCCCTTCCCCCGTGGCTGCCAGGTGATGTCGTCCCACTGCACGACGACTCTCTACCCACTAGAGAGTTGGTGTACATCCCTCAGTGTGAGCTTCTTCATAACTGTCGCTCCTGTCGGATCTAAAAATTGAATTCATACAATTATTTCATAAAATAATTATTTATTAATAAACAAATTAAATAAATCATTTTAATTAAATAATGTATTAATTTTTTACTTACCCTAAACATCTACCTCAAACCCAGTGGATCGACTAGCAGAAGGGCACCGGAATCCTTGCTCCCTCTCGATGTCTTGGTCCTCAAATATCTCAGCATCTTGGATTGAGATGTTGATATCGCCAATGTCGAAGTTGTCGATGCTCAACATCACATCCCCCTCATCCTGACCATCTCCACCCTCTGGGAACATAGGCTCCTTCACAGGCCTCTGACTGCGATCCTGATAAGTAATATGAAAAAAATTAATTTAAAAAATTTATTAAAATAAAATAAATAAAATTTTAAAAATAAATCTAAATATCTAAAAAATAAAAAATTAAATAAAATTAAATACATAAAAAAATTAAAAACTAACCTTAAAACAAAAGCTGAATATCTAAAAATAATTTAGAAAAATAAAAAAATTTCTCTGATGTGACGTTTTCAAAAGATGAAAGTGATGAAGTGAGGGGGTTTATATAGGCGTAGATTTAGTTGCGGTTTTAAACAAACCGCTGCAAATTAGTAGCGGTTCTGCAAAAACCACTATCATAACCGCTGCAAAATTAGCGCGCCTACTGGGAAATGGCGTTATTTAGTAGCGGTTTGTCTGAACCGTTGCTAATTAAGAGACTCTTCGTATTTACAACGGTTATTTTTGAAAAAACTGCTACAAATTGCGATGCAAATCAGTAACGGTTTTTAAAATTGCTACAAATGTCGTTGCCACTGACGACCTTTCGTTTCTGCAGCAGTCAGCCTTTATTAAACGTTGCAAATGTGCAAAATAACCGATACCAATTTTTGTTTCGTTTTTGTAGCGGTTTGAAACCGCTACTAAATTCATTCCTAGATTGTCGTCGAAAATTAGTAGCGCTTTGACCTAAAACCGCTACAAAGTTCATGATTTAGTCACGGTTTTTGTAACCGCTGCTAAATACTAATTTTTTTGTAGTGTGGGATTTAATTAGTTATTTTATTTATATCTTTTGAAATTTTGATGATAATTATATAAAAGAGCAAATTTAAATTGTCTAAGATTTGATTTAATGATTATAAAAAAGAAATATAAAAGAAAACGGATGGGAATGGAATATTCGATTTTCCTCTCCAATGCTCTAGAAGATATATTATTAATCAATTTTATAGAAAAAGTAATAATTTTGAAGAATATTAAATATTTCCTTTAATATGGTTAAGGGGTAAAAATACTCATAGACTATTCTGAGATGTGCACTTAGTACCAAATGTTGTGATTGTTTGGAAAAGTTTATTTACTCCCTAAAAGCACATTCAACAGTATTTTTTCGTAAAACGAGATAATATCCTCCACATATTTACCTCGACTTACGTAAAAGTTTTTCTCTACCGTATTTCTAAACGGACACATTATTGTTCGATGTATAAATGCATATCGATTATTAAAAACGGTGAAAAAATGCCACTATCGTTAATCACACAAAACATTCAGTACTTTTCTCTCTGTGAGTGTCATATATCCCACTTTGGGCCTAGAAGCTCAAGAATAATCCATAATAATATAGCTGCCAAGCCCAGCTGAGTAATAGTCCTGATAAGTGTCTTACAGGATAAAATAATTCTCATGGACTATATAGGCATATAGCATTTGCCTCTCCGAAGTAAAGGTTAAAGGTAAAAGTAAAGTTAGCTAAGTGTCACGGGGCTAGTCTTTCGACCCGTGCGGCACTTAACAACCTTCGCTGGATGTTGCTAAGTAAGCCTAACTTAGATGAAAGGATGATGCTTGGCTAACTTGAGGAGAAGAGAAAGCTTGAGGCAAGGAAGAACTTGAGAACTTGGAGAATGCAAGAATCGTATTACTCAAGGAACTTGAGAATTGAGAGAACTTGAAGATGGTTTACAAATGAGGACGGGAGGAGTATTTATAGGCAACCTTCCACCTCCTTACTATTCCCACCTCCTTAATGGACGGTTGGGATTGAATCGATCCTACGGTTACAATTCATTCTCTAGAAATATCTCAAGAAATATCTAAGATATTTACATGGAAAAATCTAGAGGCAAATATTAAAATATTGAGGCTAGAGATGTGTAGATT
>JANTPZ010085184.1:0-10500 GCA_025593235.1 Vachellia pachyceras
AAGGAAACTACGTGTGAGACTGCTGCGGCCGCACAAGATCCTTATCTCAGATCGACGTGGATCATATACATAATGATGGGGATGGAGGCTTTGTCTCAACTTAGATAACACTCTCCTAAACGCTAATGCAAGTGGTTCTTCAGACAAACGATAATATCGGTGCCCCAACATGAGTTTATTTCCTAAACCTAAGATGGAGAGACATACATCTTGCTTATAACTATATATAACTGTACGTCCTTCCTCAATGCCACTCTAATATTTTGGACCACAGGATTTTCTCCAGAACAGAAAATTACCGGCTTCCATTTTTATTAAACGGTTACTGATCCTTCTTTTTTTTAGTCCACCCGGTTCACCAAAACTTTACCTCAAACTGCATCTTGATCCAACCCAAACCGCGCACCTGGTTATGGTGAGTGGATCTTTCAACTTAGATTTTTGCATATGTTAGGACTCAAACTTGAGACCTCGTTTAAGCATAATCAAACCGTTAACCATTTGAACTAAACTCAGCTGGTGGCTACCAATCCCCCTTTTAATAAAAAGGAAATTTCCAACATTTATTGGAAGCGGGCTTAACTGATTTGGATTTTAATAGACATGGCCTAATGGGCTGAAGCCCAAACTACCAACTTCTTTATTTGCCGATCCATGTAACCCGTCCTTCATTCAATTGCTTCTTTAATTACCAGTGGAGGCTAGGATGGCTCCAGCTTATCATCTTATAACATAATGAACTAATGTTTAAATTTTTGTTGGGAGATGAGTTTTTTGTTTTGATAAGCTCATGCATTATTCTACTTCAATAATTCAATCTGTTTAAGTTAGGATCATCTATTAAATGTGTGCATATCTCTCTATGGAGATTCAACTATTCGGTCCATACTAGGAGAAATCAACCCTAGAATCAAAAGTTGTGCCCTTGTCATGTTTTAGTTGAAAGGAAATGATGTTGCTTTTCAATTGGCTTGAGAATATTTCTGTCATAACGAATGGATGCCTCCTTTAATTTGGCAGTTAAATTCTGACCGAGGCTTGACATATACTAGGGAGTTACACTCTTTTTAATAAATTTTACTAGTAAAATTATCCATACATATTTATTTTGTTGAGCGCAAAATTAATTTTTAATCAAGAGTCCATTAATTCAAAATTAAATCTTTCAGCCAAAAAAGCCGTTAATCTAGGGATGAGTTATATATATATATATATATAAAAGTAAATCCGCCCGTATGGCCATAACTTCTGGACCATTGTTGTTAGACTTGGTTGTAATCATTTATATTTCTATTAATTACTTCCTGGAGTATAATTAACATGCATGACTAAATTTTTTTAAAAATAATCGTGCCAATATGAATTATAAAATTCGTATAGCTAACATGTTTCATGAAGAAAATTGATATAAATAACATAACAGATTGCATATATGGTATGAATTTGGTGTAAAAAAACTAAAAAAGACAGCTCCTAACGAATATAGCCCTCTAATTATTCATGGTACATCCATGAATACAGCCCTAGAATTGCAAGAATTAATGATAGGAAAAAGTTGGAACAGAATATGCATATAATTAAAGGAGGTGTATAAAATGGGGACCGACCGTAATAAATTAAATAGTTGTTGTATGGTTTTGGGGATGGTGGACCTTAATAAATGAGGCACAAATACAATTGAAAATCTTTTTTTTTTTCCAAGTGTGTTGGGATTAACATTTTTTAAATCATTTTAGGTAATATAAAATAAGTATGTGATAAAGGTTCTGGATAAACACAAAGTAGCAGAAGTAGCAGTAGTAGTGTGGACCAAATCTCTGATTCTCTTCCTCCTACTTGGTGACCACAACCTTATTATAGCTCAGCAGCTGCTATATCTTCATTTAAAATCTCGTACTTAGCGTACTACTGGTTAGTTGACATGTCATCTCCTGGTTTTTAAGTTCAATCCACCAATATGTCCTGGTTCATATATATATATATATATATTTGTGCTGTCTGCGACTAACATTACCATCAACTTTTAACAGGCACCATGAAGAAACCATGTGTGTGTGTGTCCATTGTCACTACATTTCTTATAATTGGGTGAGGCTGAGACGGGTTCATTAAATTTGTGAGATTAATGATTTTGGTGGCATTCTGAGATGGTGTGTGATCCATCATCCATCTGTATTAATTGGTCTCACCTACAAATTAAAGTATGAGTGCTTAACTGCCGGTGCCAAGGAAAGTGCACATTAAATATATCTGAAACCTCCCATTGAAGTGCAAATGTATGAAGGGAATTAGAGAAACCAAAAAGAAACACACCAGAAAGAAGCAGGACTAGTAGTACTGTGATTTATACAAACTTCAAAATACAGCTGATATTATATCATTGGCAAACCCAAAACAGTAGACTGCTAACTCGTCGATCATACGAAAACCCACATAAGCATGTCCGACAATACTAACCTACGGTGGACTATCCAAGATTACTGTGCATTCCCTTGGACGATGAGGATAATCAGATCACTGTAAAAAGAAGGTACTGAAGCTTGTTCAGAACCACAGTTTGCTCTCCACGGGCTGACCCTGTTCCCAGCTAAGCACTCTGCCCAGCCATTCATCGTCTAGCTCGTCGCTTTCCACTTCTCCCTCCATTTTCATCTTCCCCACCGGCAAACCACCGACGGAACCGGTCAACTGGATACCCGCCATCACCGTCGAGTTTGAGTCAGAGACAGAGGCTCCGCAACTTCCGTTGCTGCCTCCTGTGTCCGTTACATGCGGGGGTGACGATGGCTTTTGGGGCGGGGAGACAATGGAGCCGGCCAGTTCGTTGTAAAACTGCCGCATCACCTCCTCGATGGTTTCTTCTTCGAAGCAAAACTGAGCCGTTTCGCTGTCGGACTCCGTGAGAAGCTCTTGAATCTTGCTGACCAGAGCTTCTTCTTCTGTTGGTAATTCGGGACTGTTTTCCATGAGGTGAGAGAGACAGGTGATCGATGAGGGGAAGGAAATAGGTGTGCAAGGTGAAGTGTGATGGATGCGTATGGCTTTAATAGGCTGTCAAAGTTTGAAAATGAGGGGCCAAGCAAGATGGCACTGGCCGAAGTAAGATACCTGACATGGCAGCTGGTTTCTTCAGAAGCATTTATAATTATCAAGGAGATTTTCTGTATAGCGCCGGAAAAAATTATTTAAGAAAAGGGTTTAAAGAAATTGTCAAGAGAACTATTGACGAGTGGAGCAACTGTCATTGAAAACCTCTTGAACCTTTTCATAAATAACTTCCTTCTATGGAACCTTATAATAAATCTCCCTAATTATTATTGTGTTTGTTTGGAAACACTGCACTCTCACCCAAGAGTACACGTTCAACAGTGTTTTTCCGTAAAACGAGACAATCTGCTTCACATATTTACCTCGGTTTATGTAAAAGTATTTCTCTTCCGCTTTCCCAAACGGACACATTATCATGTACAAACACCTTTGCCAGCCATGATAATTTGACAATTAATAATTAAATTATACCTCTTAAAAATTTTTCTTTTGCTCTAATCATTCGTCCAGGTTGATATTAAATTATGTTAATATTTTTACCAACCATTTCAACATATAATGAGATGAGTTGTTAGAGACTGTAAATCTCACCATGCTGATCTAATCCAACGATATCAAACTTCTCTCTTAAAGTCTGTTTTAAATGTAAGTTTACGAGTTTGATCATCTATGAATATTAAGAGCATACATGTCCTTTTTCTTTAGTGAATAAAGAGAAACAAAAAATCAACCTGGTGAAAGCATAAACTAGAGCAGGGTCCCATGGATCCATGGTTTGGGACATGGGATGCATTGAAAGCAATTTTTTCTAGGCATACATGTCATATTAATGTAGATAATTCTATTTGAGATACTAATGAATATTAAATATAAGGATTTAAATATTGATTCGTTTTAATGTGAAAAAAATTGAAAGCATGTTAAATTTGGAGGGTGAAGATTCTTTTCACAAAAAATCACTTATGTTACTTATAATTCAAGCATTATCTTACCTTCATTTTCAAAAGTTATTTTACCGGAAGATTAATTCTGACGCTTCTTATCCAAATAAGCCATATACTTATGTATGTAATAGAGCAACATTTTGGACTGTGGTGCCATGTAATTTCAACCCATGAAACAACGTCTATATTCAACAAGTAACGAGCGGAAGTGAACGGTTTTGATTCAAAATCCATAAAAACCATCTCGAAATCTGTAAAAACCATTTCAAAATCCATAAAAACCATCTCGAAATCTGTAAAACAATATCGTAATTTGTACAACCATCTCGGAATACGTAACTCCTTTCTCACACCGGATTTCTCAAACACACACTAAAAACTGTTATGCTACGAGGCGATATAATTGAATAGTTTATTTTAATTATAAATATAATATTTATTTTCCATTTTTTCAATGTTTCCCAATATTACCTCTATTGCCAAATTGTCACCCCCATTGACAGTAAGCAAAGCAAGAGGAGGGAGGAAATTGAGAACGATGATGATTATGATATTTTGAAAAAAAAAAACAACCATATTAACTAATTTAACAAACTTCATTAATTTAATCAAATTGCTTAAATATATTTTATATTGATGACGAGATGGGTAGTTTTGTATGTGATTTCCTGAGCGTTCACATATATGATATACCTGTGATTTCAACTGTCAAAATAATCAGCTGCACATGTTGCCCAGAAAATGAATAAAACATCCTCAATAATAACGTGGCCTTTCTTCAATGCATCCTATGCCAGGTCATTCAACGAGTTCGCTCCTTTGTACCAAAAAAAAAAAAGTTCGCTCCTTAACATGGACATGTGTATGTGTGTTAGCGATCACAGTACACTCCAGGACCAGGCCAGATTAAACAGGGTAACCATTCTGTTTCATTATCGGCATTGTGCCTTTCTAATTTCACATGATCAGTCTATTACGCTCATTTTTTAACAACTAAAGTTCGTTATTAATTTTTACCACATCCTAATGCTAGATATCAGTTGTATATTTGCACCAAATCCCGCCAAATAAGCTATTGATTGAAATGGTAAGCGAATTCATCATATTAGAAGAACATAAGTTTGAACATGGGAAATACAGATATTGAACATTCAAAAACCTTTATACTCCAGAACTCGAAAAAATTAGTTTCAGGTTTAAAGTAGTTGAAGATATCCTTACAAAAAATTTACCACATCCTATCAAATCATGACTCATTTCATTTTAAAATAATGAACTTTGTGTGTCATATGATTCTTGATGCAGATATAATAAACTGGCGACTATTCTCCGATGCTTATAGATTGTAAAATCATCACATGATGTATCACTAAACTGCCAGCATTTGTTTCCCTGTAAGAGAGACGTCCACCGTCAGGCACGTTCTTGAGAATCATCTATGCGATGTCTGTTTCTCTCTGCGCCCCCACCTCCAACCACATGAAACTGAGCTTGGACCACCGATAATATTTATTTCTATTACTAATATTAATGTTTAAACACAGATATTTTTATCAATCAACTTTATTTGATTTTTTTACCATAATCAATTTTGTTTGATTAAACAACAAAACTCAGTAACGAACTGTAAGATTTAGCTATTCATATTAATCTACTCAATTCATTTCAATGAAAAATCACCAAGTTACATCTCTTGAGCGGAACGTTTTGGAGCATACAGGGACCAATCCCATTCCTCGGTGCTGTATCTCTGGTTAACGAGTTGTTGCACATGTAGAGGGAGGAGGGCAGGCATTGATGATGCTTGTGCTTGTTCCTTACTTGGTGTTATGTGTAGTAGATGGAACATGTCTCCCACCCAACAATCTTCATGTTATTTATCTCCCTCTCTTTGTGACAGAGTAGAGAAATACCCTTAATATAAGGTACTGTTGGAATCTTGCAAGAAAAGGGAGGGGATCAATCAGGCCCAGAGTGCAAGCGAAGCCATCAATCCAGCCCCAAGAAAAAGCATACAGTATGAAGCTATCTGCAGCCTGAAGTTACAGCTCATTCTCTTGCTGAGAAAATCAGCAGCTATGAGGTCTACCAAGGCCATGTACACTAAAATCCCGGCCGAGAGAGCGTCCAGTATGCCTTCCGTTATGAGTGCTCCTGAGCTGTATGGGTTGTAGCCTGAAGAGATGGCCGTGCCGATGCCGATGCCAAAGGGCGTGGTTAGGGCGAAGAAGCAGGCCATCATGGTTGCTGATGAGGCCTTGAATTGAGCTTGGGAGATGCAGCCTCCAAGTGCAAACCCTTCAAAGAACTGATGAAATGATAATGCTGCTATCAGCGGCCTTATGCTACAAGGGCTTTGCGACACTCCCAGAGATAGCCCTATTATGACTGAATGCGATACGATCCCAAGTTCCAACACCTGCACATCCAAGTTGGAAAACACACGTGACAACTTGTACTATTCCATCCCACCACCTACTTTCTTTTATAAAAAAAACAATTCATTACTGTTTCAAATGCTCCTTTACAAACAAAACACGGTACACAACATATTATTAAATAACTACTACCACATGTATCAATAATACAAATATCAAGAAACATTCCTCAGACAGAAACAAAACTTGGGAATAGCTCCTAGTTGATTAACCATTTTGTTTCGCTCATCAGCTGTTGACTATATAGGGATTAATTAAAGTTTAGTTTATACTCTGTTTGATATGGTGATCGTTTAGAGAATCAAAGGACCAGAATTGTGAAAATGTCTTCATAAAGAAGAATGGCAGAACAAAACGTCAACAAGGCTGCTGTATACAGAAGCCAGTTAAAAATTGACCAAGTTTGGGAAGATCAAGATCGGCTCTAAACTAACAATCACAAAGTGTGTCATAAAATAGCGGCGCAGTATGTCACCTGTGAAACGACGACATGGCGTACACCGTCTCCATCCTCATCGTCTCCGAATCCGTGGGAGTGGCTATGGCCGTGTCCGGTGGCTAGGGACTGCTCCTTAAAACCGCCATGGCAAGCGTCATGGCCTTGCGGGTGGTTGTGCCTATGGTGTGCGGCGTGTGCATGCATCCCCACTATGTGCATTCCACCGCCTTCTTCTTCCCCAAAAACCTTCCCACTCATATCCCTAACCTCAACAACGGGCACAATTCCCGATTCCACGCCCGGCTCTGACGCGCCGACCCGTCCTTGGATTTCGGTGGCCCGCACCACCCCCTGTTTCCGTTCATAATATTGGGTCCCCACGAATTCAACCAAGAGTGTCAAGAGGGCTGAGATCATGGCGAAGAAACCGGTGAATGGGAATTTCGACCATGACTTGGGCAAACAGGGGTTTGTCAGGGCCTCCGACGAGTCCGATAACATGTGGACGAAGCCGGTGGCCAGAATCACTCCCGCCGCAAATGCCTTGGCGGCGACGAATAGGCTGCCGTCTGTGCGAAGGTTACACCGGTGTTTCCCAAATAGAGGTAAGGCGATTCCAGTCATCCCCGCGATGAGTATGGATGCGATGGCCACAAACTTGAGGACGAAGGCGGCAGAGTCGTCTCGGCAGAGCTCGAAGTCAGTCCCACCGCAGCTTGAATTCGTCATGGTTTCACGTAAATACTGGAACACCGATCCTTTTTTTTGGCAGAAAAACGAGTGCAGAAATTTAGAATCCTTTTCAAAACAATTGGCCTATGCTAGTAATGCAAATCAGGATTTTTAAACTCTCTTTAACATCTCCAATCCAATTTAAATGAATAAATCAAACGCGATTTTGCTTGGCACATCCGACATTCATGCGCGTGTTTCGGTTCCTTCAGGGGAATTAAGCTATTTCAAATGGCATCCAATTCTTCACTCATTGATCACAGCAGAATCGCACAGACAATAAAACAGGAACTTGATTCGATATACCACGCAAAAGGGGGGTGGGGGAGAAAAGAGAGGGAAGGGAATCAAGAAATACCTGGAGAGGGAGATTTTGCTAAAGGACGTTCAAGCTGGAGCAAAGACCAGAGATCCTGTGAAACAAGAAGAGAAGAAGCATGAGGGGCAGCAGTTAGGAAGAGAACAAACATAGAACCGCAGGGAAGAGAGACGGACCTGAATGAAGGACATGGGAGAAAGAAGGGATGGAATGATTGGGGTATTAAATAGGGGGGGGAGAGAGGAATGGGTGGAGAAGGATGAAGAAGAATCTGAGATATAAAATGGGTTGGGACGAGAGACGTGGTCGGAGGAAAGTGGGGGGAGAACGGAACTGTGGAGGGAGAGGGCAGAGTTGGGGAGAGGAGGCGGAGGGAGTGGGAGAGAATGTCGTCATTTTGAAGATAGAAAGGGTGGGAAGAAGAGAGTAGATGCTCTGCTCTCTGACCTTTTGGATTTCAAGTAGCGCGACAATGTCGACATTGTTTCATTATCGTTATGAAATCCTGACGCCTCCTTCCTTATTTTATTTTCTTAATTAATTGAATATCTCTTCCTTTATTTTCGCAGGCCTTTTCTCAAACAGGCTAGGAGGCTGGCAAGATCGGATTCACCTCGTTCCAGATCCCAATCCCAAGAGCTTCTTCTGTGTGCCTTATACACATTTCGGAGTTATATTTCCATTTGTATAAAAATTGCTTTTAAGAGTCTTTTGGTAATCAATTCTACAATATAGGTTTGATTTTAAAATTTAGATTTTACTTCAAAACCGAGGTTTTGTTCAAGCAAACAAATTTTTCACAATAGCTATTTTAGTTACAAAACCTTAGTTTGAAACCTACGTTTTCTTTTTTCCTACTTTTTCCTCTTTCATCTTTCCTACTTTTTCTTCCTTTCTCTTTCCAACCCATTTTTTTATCGGAATCCGTAAAAGCTAATTACTTCCTAAACATAAATCACTTTTCAAAACCTAGGTTTTGCCTCAAAATCGGTAAAAGCTATTTTCCAAAATCTATTCTCCAAAATCTAAGTTTTACCTCGAAATCTATAAAAGCTATTTTCAACGTTATATACAAACAACCTCTAAAAGTGATTCATGGTGGTTATCCATTAAAAATATTATATACTCTACTCTTTCTAATGGGATCTTACAATTGTACTGCTTTTGGGTCACGTAAAAATCTAATATAGGCTTGTTTGGTTATTCTGTTTAGGCAACCAAAATCTATTTTTACGTTTACCGAGATAAAATTCCTCTTACATATTTACCTCAAAATCTGTATCCGTTCTCCCAACGGGCTGTCCAAACAAGCCCTATGATGAGTTGTGTAGAAAGAGAAATAATATAAAAAAATTTATGGGAAATAAGGTAGAAAAGGAATTTATGTTTAATTAAATTGTGATCCTCCTTTTGATTTCCTTTTTTTTTAAAATCCCATTGTGCTATTATTGTTATTGTATGCCTATCAAATTAAAAAAATATTTTAAATCAAATCAAAACTCCTCTCACATACTTATAAAATCGTTTTAAATAATTTAATTTTAAATGGACACTGAACTTCTTTCCCTCTTATGAGAGAGGGAGATAGATGTTGAACGGTTTTTGTTTTATAATCCGATTAATTTTAATTTATAGGGATTAAAAACATTTTGATTTTTGAGAGTATTTTTTATTTTGTATTAGCAAATACAATACTAGTAACGGGGAACAGCCTTGGTGGGGGCGTAGCAGGGGCGGGCCAACTGCCAAATGATGGCGGAGTGCATGTAGGGGTGGAAACAGGCCAAGCCAGGCCAGGCTCCACCCCAAACAGGCCTGGCCTGTTTGGTGGGAGGATGGCCTGGCCTGGCCTGTGGCCTGTTGACAGGCAAAATTTTCGGCCTGAGCCTGGGCCTTTTTGAGGCCTGGCCTGGCCTGTGGCCTGTCAACAGGCCTGCCCCCAATAGACAAGGACGTGACTCCTTTTGTAGTTGGGAGGTCTGGACTCAGCATATGACCCTTTCACACAGATTCAAACAACCAAATTCAACACACCATACATACATACATCACTAATTAAAATGAGATATTGAAAATGAGGTTAATGACATCTTAAATTTTGTGATAATACATCTATGACCAATCCAAACTAGTACTAAGAATTATTACTAATACTAAAACCATAGGACTGAAATAACCCATACCTGTTTATTATGGCATTGGCTTTAGTATACGACTGCATAGAAGCATTGAGACTTTCATTTAAGTCTTCCATCATATGTTTTTGTTCAGCAGAAACTCTGCTGGTTTCACTGAGTTCCTTCTGTTTGAGATCCACCATCTGCTGTAATTCTTTCAATTGATCAAGATAAGATTTCTCAACGGACTCTTTGACTGATTTTAATTCCTGAAGAATGAAACATAAACTCAGTTTGTATTGTAGCTTGTATTTGTAGAAGAATTAGCAGAAATCAAAATCAAGCACTTCTACAATCATGTTGACAGCCTGGGACAATGTTGTTATTGAAAATGAGGGGTAATAAAAAAGGATGTGATAAAAATATTATCACTGCATGTATGTTGGGCAGAAAGGATAGGAAT
>JANTPZ010085185.1:0-11014 GCA_025593235.1 Vachellia pachyceras
GAAAAGAAAATGCTGGAAAGCTTACTGTAGTAAGTTGGTTGAGAATTCTGGTGAATAGATTTATTAGTTACATAGTTGGTCTTATATTTTCTTAGATGAGTCATATAGACAACCTGAGAACTTTCGACCTCTTTGACCTCAATTCATCAAAGTAGTTATAGGCTCTTATTAAATAGCAACTTTTTCAGCTAATTATGTCTACTCTTTTTTTCCTATCAAGTATACTATGCTCTAGATTATTCATTATGTTCAATTGTATTTTGATTGCCTAGCGTTTGGCTTTTATAAGATTCCGTGCAAAAGGCTATTATGTGTTTCATTAGTAAAATTTAATGGTTTCAAAATTTTTGTTTGACATGCTTATTTCGTACGGAAGGTTGAGTTGTTTTTTTAATTGAAATTAAAATAAAATAATTTCAAATTTGTAAAGGCATTGCAAAACATTATAAAATATAATAAGTCTTTAATTCAACTTATAAAAAAGGGTATAGTGTAAGCATTGGAAAATACAATAAGCAAATGAAGGCATACCAAAGTTGTAAGTTAAAATATTCATATATGAACTTACTTTCAATTGTTTTTTTATTTTGAAAAGGTTAAATTGAATTTTTTAAAATTATAAATTAGGATGTGATATCTTTTTTAAATATCATAAAGTGAAATCTTTCTGCGCATCGTGCGGGGGAGTACACTCTAGTTCCATATGAACAAGAGTTAGAATAGATATCCTAACAAAAAAATTAAAAATAAATGTTCTTGTGATTAGAAAGCCTATAAGAGGGTATTGCCACAGGGAAAAACATATATGATTTGTTCACTAATTCGTTTAACTTGAATTTATGAAGATGAGATGTTACATTTCCTAACAATTTATATTTAGTCTTGTCCAGTATAGAACATTATAACACATTGTTGTTTATGAATGTAATATTAATATTTCATTCTTTTTATGCATAATCATTTGTATTAATTTTTTTCAAATATATAACAGGTGATGATGGTACAAACATTTTAGAGTCTCACCTTTGATTTTATTGGATGCTATAGGAGTTTATTACGATATTGTTATTGTGGTTGTCATAATTTGGTTTGTAAAGACCAAATTATAGAGTTTGATATGAACATTTTCAATTGTATTAATGGTATGTTATGGATGAATATTGTTGTATTTTTGGATTTGGATCAATTTTGATGTATATATATTGCCACTCCCTTTATTAAATTAGTTGTTACAGGAATTAGTTAAAGAGTTTTTTTTGTAACACATATATTTTAAAGCTATTTTATCATATGACAATGTTATATTTTTATTTTTCTTAGATAAATTAAATTTAATTTAGTTATTATAAAATCTATTCACATATTCTTCTTAAATAATATATTGATCGTACATATGCATATGTGTTATTCAAACTTCAAACAAAAATGTAAATTAATTTTTTGATAATTTCACATCAAAAAGTGATTCGCAAAACGACCATTCAAACATTTTCATTTTTTAAATAATCTTTTTTATAAAAGCTATTCACCTTAAAATATAAAAAAAGATATATATATATATATATATCATCTACAGTTACTTTTTTCACTTTATATCCTGGAAGTTATTCTCCTATACAAACACATCTTAAAGTTATTCTCCTATACACCGTGGTCTCAGCAATCCCTTCTTACCATATGCAAACCATGTTACTAGCAAAAAGTTTACTGAAAGAGTTAAACAAGCAAAGCAAAAGTTTCAATGCAAAAGCAAAAGATTTGAGTCATAGGAAGATACATCTCAAGTCTTGGGATCAAATAACTCAAGACAAAAAGAATGGTGGCCTGGGCATCAAGAATCTTAGGAAACAGAACGAAGCGTTCATCTTGAAGCTTTGTTGAAAGCTTGTTACCGATAAAGACGCTCTTTGGGTGAGAGTAATGAAGGGTAAATATCAATGCGGAGCCCGTTCGATACCAGTGGTTCATAAAAGGGAAAACTCTTCAGTATTATGGAGAGATATTACAACTGTGTGGGATTCCTTTCTAATGGGTCTAGGGAAGAACATTAAAGATGGGAAAGATACCTTTTGTCTGGTTTGAAAATTGGTCCCCTATTAACCGGCCACTCATAGAGATGATTCCTGGATATGAAGGTTTTATTGACCAAGTTGAAAGGGTGGTGGACTATGTCAATGAAGAAGGAGAATGGAATAGAATCAAACTTAGTCAATGGTTACCCCAGGAAATTGTTAACAAATTATTTGTGTGCATCCGCCTTATAAGGAGAGAGAAGAGGACAAATTCTATTGGAAGCCATCCGAGGATGGCTGTTTTTCTGTTAACTCTGCATATCTCTTTCTTCTTATAGGTACTACACAAAAGGCAACCAACATTTGGAAAACTCTTTGAAGATGGGACGTGCCAGAGAAGATGAAATCCTTTATGTGGCTGTTCATCCATGAAAGGATACATACTAACCTCCTCAGGATGCAGTGGAGGATAGCAACGACGCACAGTGTCTATTGGAATGCCAATATGAGGACGAAACTATGCACATGATTCGGGATTGTTCGAATGCAGCTAACAGGTGGAAATCCATGGTGGCATCAAACCTTTGGAGCTCTTTTTTCTCCCTTACAGTTACATAGTGGGTGAAGTGGAACCTAACCCAGGAAGCCGGGCAAAGACACACCGGTAAGGTGCCTTGGCCTACGCTATTTGGGTATATATGTTGGGATATCTGGACATCGAGGTGCAAGAAGGTTTTTGGAGAGCCAAACCTTGAAGATTGCAGTAGTGCAGACAGAAGCCTCTACCGGGAATGCTGGGATATGAAATTGATCAACCATTGCAGATTCTATAGACACAATTGCTCAACATTTCCAGATATCAATACTTGGATGATGGGCTCTATTCAACTAGAAGCTGATGGATCAGTTCGCCTGAGTGGTCATTGTGGCTGTGGAGGAGTAATTTAAGATCACGAAGGGCGATGGATATGTGGGTTTAGTGGTAAACTGAACCTAGTCCCTCCGAAAATTGCGGAATTAATGGGGATAATCAATAGGCTTATTATCTGTTGGAATAACGGTTATAGGAATGTTTTCGTATACTCCGATTGTATTAAAACAATTAACCTGATCACCAGCGGTAGCCATTTTGAACATCCGTTTAGGGACATGATTGAAGATGCAAGAACTCTCATTTATCATAGGGAGTGGCAAGTAGTAATCACTCATAGATTTAGAGAAGGCATAAGTTTGGCAGATTCATTAGAGAAATACTCTCATAATATGAGTGAATCATTTTGTATTTTAAATCATCCTCCATCCGCTGATTTAGGGGTGGAGGATGATGTAGAGGGCTAACCCGTACCTCTTTCTGTGCTTCTCTGTTTTGACAAAGGTTATAAGTATTATTCAAAAAAAAAAGTTACTTGGGGTAAAGTCTCAAGACAGGCCTGCGCTCCAGCTGGAAAGGTGCCCTCCTCCATATAGCAAAAATACCATCTTGACCCCATTAATTTTCTCTCCACGATTGTCTAATCTTAGGGCTTTAATGTGGACCCTAGCTGTATTATGTTTATGTTCCTTTCTCTTGTTTATTTGCTCTGAATAGGCATTGAGTGAAGGAAGGCCTATCAAAGACGTAGAAGTGAGTTTTGATCTCTTGTTGTATATCTCATCAAGTCCATATCTACTGCCTCATTTTGATGCTTTATATAAAAGCTAGTTAACTTTTTTGATCATGTTAAAATAGCAAGGGGGAGGTAATTTAACAAATATTATTTGGTTTAGAAAGGGAGGGGACAAAAGCTAATTTGAAACTGATAAATATACCCTTACCATTTTATTTAGATTTCTTTTTTCTTCTCTTATTATTTGTATTAAGATTTATTATTCTAAGTTACATCATTTTGTGTTGATTATACTCATGAAAAATGCTAAAGAAATAGCAACACATGAACCCCCTTTAAAGTAGAGTTAGAACCTTCATTTTTCCTCAAACAAGAAGTTATCCAACCACGGATCAATTCCTCACCAATTTTCCAAGAATCATGAAAACAGTATTTTCTTAAAAAATATAATTAATATTTTTTAAGATACAAGCAATTGCAATGGAAGTGTTAAGTGATTTCTGAATGCACATTTTCATGTACAGAGTCTAAACTTTTTAATTATTTTAACTCTTACTCTTATTATTGGTCCACTTAAAATTTGTAAGAACTTGTATAAAATTGAAGAGACATTGCTTGAAGTTGGAGAGCCTTTTTGATCTATCTTAAATTTAATCGAATATTTTTTTGTTTCCACCAATGGTAATAAATTAACACACTTGTTTGAGTGAATGTGGTGTTTTTAGAGATGACATAAATAACTACAAGCTTTTACTAAAAGTAAGTTTAATATCATATGTTATTTGCAGGTACAAAAATACCCAAGAACATTTGAAATGGGAAGCAAAATGTCATGACAATTAAATATAATATACAACCATTACATATGTCTATGCACAAATAGTGTGAGTTCTGCAAAAAAAAAAAAGTAACGGTTTAGGTTATATTTAAATGTATTAATGTTTTTGCATAAATTTTAAATGATTATGTATTTTTTGCATCTCGAAAAAACATGTAGTGTTCAATACATTTTTCGTAAAAGTTCATGTGTTGTTTTGCACTTTAACCTTGTTATTTAATTAATATGAGATCCTAAAGAAAATATTTAATTATTAAAAAGTCACAATAATAAGACAGATCTCGAGATATAAACATGTTATTTTTACCTTAAAATTTGGCATTGGAAACACCTCACTTTACATTAAAGAATAGACAACTGAAAATTATGCTGTAAATTCTAAAGACAAGTCAAAGATGAATATATAAATTCAATGTTACGGACACCTTGTGCAACATTCCTTACTTAACCTCTTTAGCTTCATATTGTATCATTAATGAACCAATTTTAGGCCTTAGATACTTCGAATTGACCAAAAAAGTGAAATTGAAAATTTTATTTTTGAGTTATTATTCATTTGGTCAATTTTCCAGATTTCTGGCCCAACTTTAAAAATTTATAACTAATTCTAGAAAAATTAAAATTAGGTAATTTCAATTTCCAAAATAGGCCCAGGATCAAGTCATCTGATAGGCCTTTTTGGCCTATCAGGAAGCCTGTTCTTTTATATATATACCAGCCAGCCCAAGTTGAGTGGCCCAAACTCCACTCCATCTATTTAGTCGTATCTCTTCCTTTTTTGTAATACATACCAGTGAGCCCAAGATCATTAGTCATCTCTCTTCCTTTTCTCTAACCTTAAGCCCTAAACTCCACTCCATCTCATATCTCTAACCCTCACTAGAAAAGATGAAGTCAAATGTGTTATCGTGAAAGGGCATGCGATGAGCCTGTCCTGCTTCCACCAGTGGGTTCGAAGCTTTCTTTACAATCCCAATTGAGTCCAAGGCGCTGATCTCCTTCAATGCAAACACGTCACGACTGGTCGGTGTCTCAATGCAAAGAGATTTGGATTCCAGCGAGAGATAGCCAGAAGATACGAGATCCTTGAACAAGGATGAGTAGAAGCTAATGGCCTCATTCCACTCTTTACTCAAGTAAACCTCCTTTCACGTTGCGAATCAGCTAACAACAGCCTCATTGGACTCGACAGCCAAAGGCCCAGAACTGGTGCTAACGACTACAGGTTTGTTCATTATTCTTCATCTCTTTTTCAATTTAAGTTTTGGAATTTTTGTGAATAGACTGATGCTTGTCTTTAAGTAGAAAGTTGTTTCTGATTATGGTAGACTTCATTTCTTGAAGCTTGGAACTTGTGCTCGATCGATTCACGATAGCATCTTCATTTTTTTAATAGAAAATTCTTGCTCATTTATTAATTTATGGTGTCTTTTCCAATTAACAAGATGAAAAGGGCTCTTTATTGGTTGATATATTTGCATTTTCATTTTGCCTTGTTGATGTGTTTGCTATGTGCTAAAGAGGTCTTGCTCTCTTGCGTCCTTTTCAATTAACAAGATGATATATTTATATTTTCATTCTACCATGGTGTCTTGTTCGATTAACAAGATGATATATATATTTACATTTTCATTCTGCCTTGTTGATATATTTGCATCTTCATTCTATCTGTTATGTATTCTGGTTTGTAACATTGGCTTGTCAACTTCTTCTGATGAAGTTTCGAGCGACAGTGACCAAAGAACTATTAGATTAGCTAGGAAAATGCTCTATCTAGTTTGTAACTAGAATGGGTTTTGTTGCTCTCTCTCTCTCTCTTTTAGTTGAAAAAAGCAAAGACTACAGAGAACAAAGAGAAGAGGCGCACAGTCACAGATGAGGAGTGAGCAGTGCATGACAAAAGCATATAGGAGCAGCTCTCCCACTCCATTGCTCAGAGTTAGAAATCACGTGAAGCCATGGGTTGTAGCTGGCTAGAAGAAACCATGGGGAAGGAGGAAGCATTAATTGCATGAATGGGAATATGAGATTTGGTGGCAGGGAAAATGATGAATGTTACAAAGGGAAAATAGGTCTACTCCTATTTGTACTTTTGTACAGGTAGATACTTATTTTTTTAATGACCATTTTGGATTTAAATGCATTTTTGTCATTTCAATTTTTTTATAAGCTGTAATTGTAAAATGCTTAGAAAAGGCTATAATTTATATTCAAATGTGTAAAAAATTGACAACTGTTAGCTTCTTTTGTATTGCTTTTATGGATTTTCCAATAAGTTAAAAAAGAAATAATATTTAAAAACATGTCTATACAGGCCATAGGCTAGACCAGGCTGTAAATAGGCCCAGCATAGGTCTAAAAAAGGCTAGTACACATGCTATAGGCTAGGCTAGGCCAGTTTCACACAAAACAGACTTGACACTTTCTGCCCCTAGTTGGGGGTATTGTGCGCATGTAAGGAGAAGCATGAGTGAGAGGCTGAGAGATAGAGAGCGACGCTGGAAAGACGAAGGAAGAAGGAAGAGAAAGAAAAGAGAGAGTAAAAGAGAGGTGTTTTCATGTCTCAAGGTTATAGTTATAAGATTATTTACGTAAGTAAAATGTCTTATTCTCATTAAAATTTTATGAAAGTTGTTCTAAATATTTGTCTCTTTTTAGTGGTAGTAATATTATGTTGATTAGAAAATATTTTTGGATTTAGATATTTTTCAGTTGGAGTTTTATTAATAGAAGATCATGTGTTATAGAGATTTTTCTATTGTTAATTTTTGTGTGAGCAGAATTATTTATTTTAAATTTGAAGTATTTTAGAAATTATTTATTTTGTATAAGGTTTCTTATATATAGGATATTTGATAGATTAAAATTAAGTTAAATATTTTATTTGAGGTTATTGGAGATAATAATAAATTTTTATGAGTTAAATATTTTATTTAAGGCTTAAATTCTTAAAGTTGGAATCTTTAATATGAAGTTATTTTTAGTATCGAAATATTAGTATCTTATATATATATATATATAAAGATATATGAGGATTTTTGATAAAATGAGATATTTAGGAAATTATTAAGGATTTTGTTTTATGAGTATTTTGAATTCTAGAGTAAATATAATTTTGGTTTTTTAAAAACATATATTTAGGTGTGCCCTAGAGTGGTATTGAGAACTCTAGGGAGATTTAAGTCCCTAAATTATTATTTTTACCACTTGAATTAATTATTAAACTAATGTGTGGTAACGTTAAACTATATAAATTAATTGGTGATTGGATTGTATTTTGTTACTTTATTCTCAATGTTAGTAAGATTTAGCTTGAAATTGAGGTAACCAGGTTTAATTTCTTTGATATGCTTGTTTTGGACAGCAATGTGTTTTCTAAATCTTACTTTCTTTATATAAAAATTTAATTGTGATTTAGAAAATTCTACATATTTTTCTATATAAAATTTTTCCAATGAAACAGTGTTTTTTTAAACTGTTTGTGAGTGTTTTATTATACATGTGACGCTGTGACATTTTTGATTATGGATATGAATATTGTAACAGAGCTGTATTGAAGATGGGTGTGTGTGTGTGTGTTATATTATGGGTTATTTTTGGGACAAAATGAAGAGTGGTGAATTATTGTGTCCCTCTACTTTTGCTGATCCTTGGCCCGGATTTAAGCTAAGTAGGTGTGGGTGGACACCTCCTTGCCTCAGCATGTTGCAAGTGGTATGGGAGGAGACAGTATTCTTGAAGTAACTTGCTAGCTGTTGGTAGGTATATTAGCACTAAAGGCTATACCACATCTAGATGTTATAAGGTGAAGAAGGTGGATGGGGGTTAATTGCTTTTAATAAATAATATGTTATAGAACTATTATTTGTACTTGATAAATATTATGTTATGCAATTATTATTATATTGACAATCTTGCTTCTCTGACTTGTATTCCTATCCTGCATATCCTAGAAATTGGTTTTAGTTACTAAGACTTCATGTCTCATCCCGTTGTTATTACATTCTTTTTCAAGTGAGACCTCTGGTTCTGTTAGAAGCTGAGGGAAGCAACTAGAGACATAAGATTAAGACTTGGAGGCCTCTTTTTGGTCTTGGTATTTGTTGGAGGACATAGCCCAAGCCTTAGGATTATTTTAATTACTGTTATGAATTTTAATTAATTTCAGTTATTTTCTCCTGATTGTTAGGGATATTGAATCATATCTTAGAGATTTCATATCTTAGGGATTTAATTTCTCAAATAATGGGTGATAGGGTATCCAACTAAAACCCTAATTCACTCTATATGTACGCTGTGATTAAGCTATGATTATGCTTTATTGAATAGCTCAAGAAATTTGGGAAGCTACTCATAAACTATATTCTTCAGCCTCCAACACTGCTATTTTGATTGAAATTAAAAGGATGCTTTAAGCTTTGAGATAGGGGAGTATGACAGTCACTATATATATATATTATAATACTTTGAACCAATTGTGGCAGCAACTTGATTTCTATGATACAATTGCTTTAAAGTGTAATGTTGATGTGCGTATTCCTTGGTTTAAATTCTAAGTTTGAGGAAGTTTGAAGCCAAATTCTGTGTATAACACCTCTGCTATCCATTAGAGAGGTTTTCTCAATGGTAAAGAGAGAAGAAAGCATAAAGAAGGTGTCAATCAACCCTCCAATTCAGAGTGCTGGTGAATCTGCTGCTTTAGCTGCTGAAATTAATGGAATAGGGAAAGTTTTTTATGATCCCTGCAATAAAAAGGGTATACTCATGAGAATTGTTGGAATATTCATGGCTGCCTTACAGACAAGCAGAAGGGAAAGAAAGGAATTCATGGTTATGTAGTTAAGGGGAGCAAAAATCTGAAATTGATGAGCTGAAGGATCAGATTAAACACTTTTCAGCAGTTTTGAAAAGCCTCCTTAAGTAAGCACAACCACTGGTTTAATAGTGGCCAAAACAAGTATGATTTCTAGGGCATTTTCTTTAATTCGAACAGATTCAGAAGCATGGATAGTAGATTCAAGAGCCACTGATCACATTAAAGGAGATATTTCCTTATTCCATAATATTCAACCCTTTTCTGAAAATGGGTTGTTAAAATTGCTGACTCTTCTCATGTGGAAGTCACAAAGATTGGAATAGTTATTATATCTGATAGAGTTACCCTATGGAATGTGTTATATGTTCCTAAGCTTGCATGCAATTTAATTTTAGTTGGTAAACTTATTAAACAAAGTGAATATAATGCTAATTTCAGATCATCTGATTGTGTTTTTTAGGATCCGAGGTCAAGAGAGATGATTGGTTTATGTGAAATTGATGGTGATTTATGCTACTATATAAGGGAAGCTGCAATAAAGGGAAGGGAATTTACTGTTAGTGCTCTAACTAGTTATTTAAATTCTGATTCTACTTTGAATGAAATAAATCTGTTGCATTTTCATTTTGGACATCCAAGTATTGAGTATTTCAAAAAGTTTTACCCTCAGTTTTTGAATAAAGATTTATCTCACATTACTTGTGAAACTTGTTCATTGACCAAACATACTAGAAATTTCTCTGTGTCACACCTTTATAAACCATCACAACCTTTTCATTTTATCCACAGTGACGTTTAGGGACCATAAAAAATTCCTAGTACCAATAGGGCACGATGGTTTATCACCTTTATCGATGATGACACACGATTAACGTGGGTATACCTCCTTAAAGAGAAATATGAAGTTCCCACTATTTTTTAGAATTTCTACACTCTCGTTGAAACTCAATTTCAAGCAAAATTCAAAGCACTTAGAAGTAACAATGGCCGAGAATACTTCAACTCCACTTTAAAATAATTAATGACCTCTCAAGACAACCAATGTCAAAGCTCTTGTCCCTACAAACCTCAACAAAATGGGGTATCTGAGAGAAAATATAGACAAATTTTAAACATGACACGATCACTCTTGCTAGCTTCTAGTGCACCAAACCAGTTTTGGGGAGTGCGGTATTAACCTCAATTTATCTCATCAATTGCTTACCCTCCAAAACAATTAAATACCAAACACCTCATCAAGTTTTCCTTACCACTTACTCTTCCAACCATATGTCTCATTCTTTGCCTTTTAAAGTCTTTGGTTGCACAGCCTTTGTTCATAATAACCAACGATCAAAACTAGATGCTAGAGCCACCAATTGTATGTTTGTTGGGTACTCTCCCTAACTGTAATATCCGCATTTCTGTAGCTTGAACTAAAGGCTAGACTGGTAAATTATGTGATAATCTAAGGCCCATAAATAAGGAAAATATAGAGAAAAATGCCTAAAGGAAAGAAAGATCTAAGGCTCAAAGTGTCATCAAATAATAAGGACATTTTGGTAATTTGGTCAAAAGTCAACGCAGAAGTCAAAGTTGACCAAAAAGTCAAAGTTGACAAAAAATGTTAAAATTCAACCAAGGATAGGGTTGGAATTAAGAAAGAGTAGGAAAAGTTATGGCATTTTGGAAATAATGGCCAAAGTAGAAAAGGTAGTGGCACTTTCGTAAATAAGTGGTAAATAAGGGATTTCGGAGTTAA
>JANTPZ010085186.1:0-19032 GCA_025593235.1 Vachellia pachyceras
TTATCGATCATTGGCAATTCAGAACTTTTGGGTTTATTAGTTCAGTGCATACTATAGATATGGTAGAGGAAGGAGACTGTTTCTTTTGCTATCAAGATAATCCTACCATAGCTACTCAACAGATTGATAGTACCCACTTTATAAAAGAAAAGCTAGGGGCGATGGCTCTTGGGCTGGGAAGCATCGCTGCATTTATAGTTTCTGCTTTTATAATCTGCATATTCCTTTCTAACAAAAAAAAGGCAAGGCTTGGAAGTCCTCTGAGAGAACACCAACGATGTAGGCTTCAAATTTTTTACCCCTAAAGCTTGATAGACGGACTAAGGCATCACATTAATTGCGGCCCCTAGATCTAGTAATGCTCCCCTTATGGTTATCTTACCTATAGTGCAAGGGATGGTGAAAGATCCAGGGTTTTGACATTTCACTGGAATTTGTGGTTTAAACAGGGTTGAGACATTGGAGCTTCTTGGACCCTTTCATTTGGCCTAAACTTTCTTTTATTAGTGCGCAGGTCCTTAAGGTATTTAGCATATGTGGAGACTTTTTTCACTAAGTCAAGCAATGGAATATTGACCTCTACTTTGCTAAATAAATCAAAAACTTCCTTTTCACTTTTATTTTCAGCAAGTTTCTTACTCATAAGATATGAATTGGGAAAAAAGGAGTTCATTAATATTTACCTCTTTACCTTTGGATGAGGTAGACCCATGCTTGCTTCCTTTCTGATTAGTGCTCTGTATCCCTTGTTCTGAAGCCATTCTTTCTTCTTTTCGTGATGACACTTCTCTTTTTAGCAGCAATTCTTCTTCTTTGGCACTTTCACTTCTCTTTCCATTAGTTGTGGGATGTGACAATCCCTCACATTCACTAGCCCCTTCTTCTTTCTACTCTTATTCCTCATCCTTAAACTTCACTTGCTTCACATTCCTCAAATTGATGGCATTTAATCCTTTAGGATTGATAACGGTGTTTGAAGGCATGGAGCCACTACTCCTTACTTGTTGTTCACTCATGTTGTTTGAGAGTTGAGTGACAAAGGAGTTCAAATTTTCTGCTTTTGTCTCCCATTGCTCTATCCTCTTTTCCAAAGAGGCATACCTCGTGTCATTCTTTGAGGAATCCTTCTGAATCAATGAGGCTAATGAATTGAACTAGTTATCTATAGAAGCCTTCTCTTCCTTGAGTAACATCAACATATTCTAAAGAAGCTGATTTGTATCTTCCTTTGGTGGCACACTCAGGGCTTGTTGATTGTTTTGTATGTTGGAGCTAGATGGCCCAACTCCTCCATTTCTTTGAAATCTTTGACCACTGGCTTCTTCACCCCTCCAACTAAATTTTGGATTTGATTTCCAACCCTCGTTGTATGTATTGGAATAGGGATCCCATTTTTGGTTTGGTCTCACTTGATACATCGCTGAAACATCTTCAAATCGGCTTGGGCACACACTTGAGATATGCATTACTGACCCACAAGTTTTGCAACTTGGAGTAGCTAAATCCAATGATGGTTGGGATTTGTTTGCATTCAAGCTCTTCAACTCAGCGGTGATTAGAGACAATTGGGATGTAACTTAACTTTCCAACGAATCGACCTTTGATTCTAGGGTGTCCATTCTTCTGTTATGAGCACTTGATGTTCCAATTTCATGGGCAGCCCTAGTATCTCTCACACTATATTGTTGATGGTTCAAAGTATCTTCTTTATAAGTTCCCAAGCTTCTTCAGCAGTCAAATCTATCAATGATCCTCTAGCAGCTGCATCTAGCATTCCTTTTTCTTGACTCTTCAACCCATCATAGAAATATTGAACTAGTTGCTCATTCGGAATTTGATGGTGAGGGCATCGGGAAAGAAGATCTTGAAATCTATTCCAGTAGTCATACAATGACTCATCATACTCTTGTCTTGCGGAATAGATCTCCTTTCTCATGGATGATGTTCTTGATGCCGGAAAATACTTTTCCAAAAATGTTTTTCTCATGTTACCCAGCTGTGATAGGCATTGGCCACATACCTAAGAAGACTCATGAACCATTCTCTTGCCTTCCCTTCCAATGATAGGTGAAATACCTTCCATAGAACTTGGTCAAGCGAGGCTTCAACTGGTTTCATGCTCTGGCATATCATTGATAATGATTGTAAATGGATGTATGGATCATCTCCTGGAAAGCCATGAAATTTGGGAAGAGAATTAATTAGTAATCCTTTTATCTCAAAATTAACATCAAAGTTAGGGTAAGCAGCAGTAAATGGATCATAATTCACATCCGAGGTTGTGGCTTCCCTAATAGTTCTTCTATTATTTCCATTATTGTCCCCTATTCTCTCCTCTTCACCATTTCTTCCATTGACATTCCCCTGTTGATTTTCATTTATGTTTGGGTTTTGGGGGTTAGCTTGATTCTCAGCCATTATGTTTTCTAAAGACTCTCCTAACTTAACTATTTTTCCTACACTAGACTCTCATACTTCTATACCTAATTCTCTAACTACCTTGCCTTTCTCTTTTTGTTTGTTAGCCTTACATCTCTCCCTCAATGTTCTCTCAATCTTTGGATCGTAAGGTTCAAGCTGATTCTTTTTGGGCATACAAGGAAAAAAATCAAGGCAGGAGCAAACTAAACAACTTGAAGCACACTTCAAAATGAATGGAATAGATGTTTAGAAGTGTATCAATGTGTATGTTTGAAAGGTATGAATGTATTGAAAATGAAGTGAAGTAGATAAATGAAGTGTGAAACAGGAATTTTAGTCGCGGCGAAAATATATTTACGTCGCGGCGAACAGTATCAGAGAGGATATACAGGTAAAAATTCAACTTTTGGCCGCGGCGAAAATAGCTTTTAGTCGCAACTAAAAACACCCGAGAGGAATCTCTCGTTAAAAGCGCAAGTTACGCCGCAGCGAAACCAAACTTTAGTCGCGGCGCACTACACCCAAGAAGGTGTTTCTCTTGAAAGTTCATGTGCGTCGTGGTGAAAATGGAATTTAGTCACGGTGAAAGTGCGAAAATTATGCTGAATGCATATGATATCTAGTGCATTCAACTATGTTCCCTAAAAATGCAATGCTATGATATGAACAAGTTAAACAGATACTAAGAACAAATGCAAAAAAGCAAACAAAATGCATAATCTAGCAACTAATGGCACTTAGCTCCCCGGCAACGGTGCCAATTTTTTGATTCGACTAAGCCACAGATTATAAAATTTTGTTATTGTCTAGCCTTGGAAATGGATCAAAAAAATATTTGTGATTTCCAAGGATTGCATAGGATGCAACCTAGGGTCATTCTCTCCGGAGCTATTGCGTACCAATAGATTCTAGCTTGTGTTTAAAATTGCTATGTACCAAAAGCCTAAATATAAAATAAAACTTGTTTTTGGTATTTTTGAATTATGTGGAAGTAGCAAAACAGGATTGGAGTGAAAAAGTGTTTGATGGTGGATTTCCTCTTGAAAATGAATTAAGCCATCATAGTTCGCAAAAGATTAGGGTAAGTATTCGTTTTCGCACTAAGTTTTGTAATCATAACCCTAACAACTCGCTAGGTCAGGAATCCCATGTAATGAACTCCATTCCATGAAATCCTTTAAAAACACTTAGTGTGTGTACGGAAGTTGCAATGTGAAAAATTTAACTCAACACATCATTGCCTCTAAAATCAAGCACAACTAGGAAGATTAAAGAGAACAATGAAGATTTCATTAAATAAGTAGAAATGAGTCTTCATTCTACCATGTCACTCACAAAACAAACTCAATACACAAATAATCCAAGTTTGGCTCGACCGAGACCAAGTATCTACGTACAAAATACAAGTTCTAACTCAGAATCCAAGTAATCTATAACATAAATACATATTGAAAACAAATACTACCCTTTCGGAACTTCAAACTCAGACCGTCTTCATCCTCAAGAGGAAAGAAGATGCTCAGCTACTCATGTAATGCAGAATACACAAATAATCCAAGGTACATGATGGATTGATGGTGAGATGAAGGTGAAGTTAGGGATTTGAGAGTAGAGAGGATGAGAGAAAATGAGTGTGAGTGTGTTCTGCCTCCTTCCTTTACACCTCCTTCGAAATTACCCTAATGAGGCTATTCTAACCATCCCGGGTTGGATCCAAGGAGTTGAGTCGTGTTTATTTTTTATTTGGAACAAATTCTGGTGCTAACGCGCGATATTCACCGCGGTGAACCTCTCCCGAGAGTTCTTTGTTGGCTTGATTGAACTTTGTATTGCACCGCGGTGAACTTTCCAGAGCTGCTTTCCTATGATCTTTCAGAGTTCCTGAAATGGAATAGTAAATATTTGAAGTACCAATTGCTCATGATGGAATTTAAGCACTATTATATCATTAATCATGGCAGATGCAGCCAAAATTACACTAATCCAAATCAACAACTCTAAATCTCAAATTAAGCGTAAGAAGGGTAATGGAGAGCTAAAATTGAATTAAAAACTATGGAAATTCAAGTATGAAGGTGGTATAAATAAAGCTCAATCAAGACCCCACTGCCTTACTGAGGGTGGCCATGGAGGGGCAAGATAGGCATCCTAGGCGACTCTTATGGTTCGGGATTGGGCGACCCGAACCGTTATCTAGGGGGCAGATGATATGAGGCTGGGGCTTCGTCCTCTACTGCTACGTCCCAGCCCCTTGCACATCCCAGTATCTGAACAACCATCCCTATCTCCCTCGTCCGATGGTTGTTTTTTATTTTTGTACTTATTTACTATTTGTATTTTCCAGACATTTCTTGAATTTATTTATTTTTGTATTTTCAGACATTTCTTTTATTTATTTAATAATTATCTTTTTGTAATCTAATTTAATTAAATTTAATTTAAATTATAAATAATATTATAAATTTAATTTAAGATAAATTATAAATAATATTTTGAATTCAATTACATTTAATAATCTAAATTAATCACCTAAATTATATTGCAATTGTAGTAACGTTAGTAGCGATTATGTTTATGTTAGTAGCAATTCCTTAACCGTTGCAAATTTGAAATTTAAAATAAATTCCTGCATGTTTAGCAGCAGTTTTGAACCGCTGCAAATTTGAAATTCAAAATAAGTTTCGCGTGAATGGTTTTCGTTTAGCAGCGGTTAATGAACCGCTACAAAATTCCAACGGACACAATTTTATAGCAGTTTGAAATAGCTGCAAATTCAACGGTATTTTCTAGCGTTTTGGGCAGCGGTTTAAAACTGCTACAAGTTTGTGTTTCGTTGACAGATTCCAATTTAAGCCTTCTCATCTTAGAAACTTTCAAATTCTCATTTCTTTCTCTGATCACTTCCACAATCTTGTTTGTTTCTCTAATCACACCTCTTATTCTCGGTGATATTTCAATCAAGTTTATGTGAAGTACTTATGATGGATAAGTCATGTATCAGGTTTCCTCGTATGACTGATTGATATTTGTCCGAATTAAATAGTTTTTTGGATTTTGCTGATAGACATGGCAAGATTAATGGTAAGATTTCTTGTCCTTATTCTAAATGTAATTTCAAAAAATGACATGTTAAATCCTTCCCTAATGGAACACTTAATAGTTAAGCCGTTCCCTCAAAGTTACAAAAACTGGGTATATCATGGAGAAACTAATAATGTCTTGGGAGAGTGTACTCCATCAATCTTGCAAATAGGAGTGCAAGAGGACCGTGTTGACACCATCAATGACACACTTTGTGATACTTTTGGGGTTTATGACAATGTAATCCTAGATGAAGTGCAAGGTCCGGAACCTCAGTACATGAGGAACGCGAAAGCTCATACTTTTTTTGACCTCATGGCGGAAGCTGACAAAGCTCTATATTCTGGGTGTGGAAAGTACTCAAAATTATCCTTTTTAATTAAATTGTATCGTATTAAATGTCTATATGGTATATCTGATAAGGGAATGTCGATGATATTAGAATTATTACTCGACGCATTCCCTGAAGTAGCGATCCTGTCATCTTTTTATGATGCAAAGAAGATTATCAATAAATTGGGTTTGAAGTACAAAAAGATCCATTCATGTCTAAATGATTGCATGCTTTATTGGGAAGAAGATGCGAATAGAGAAATTTGCATGCGATGTAACACCTCACGATACAAGTTGGAAGGGAAGGGTAAAAATAAGAAAAAGAAACCTACGAAGATTCTCAAATATTTTCTTTTGATGTCGTGACTTCAGAGGTCGTATTTCTCAACTAAAATAGCTGAGCACATGACGTGTCATGCTGTTGAAGCGAATCCCGATGGTAAGCTAAGACATCTGTAGGATTCTGAGGCTTGAAGGGGTTTGACAAAGAATTTTCATATTTTACGGCAGATCCCATAAACATATGCCTTGCTCTGGCGACTAATGGATTCAATCCTTTTGGGAACCTTAGCACAAGTTACAATATTTAGCCTGTGGTGTTGGTTCCATACAATTTGCCTCCATAGTTATGTATGAAGCAGAACTCATTCATTTTGTCTATGATCATCCCAGGAAAGAAAGCACCAAGCAATAATATCGATGTTTGCTTGCAACCTTTGATAAAGGAATTGGTTGAATTGTGGACTGATGGAATTGAGACATATGATGCATATGATAAGGAACTGTTCAAATTGCATGCGGCTTTGATGTGGATAATAAGTGACTTTCCGAGTCTTGGAACTTTATCTAGATGGAACGTGCATACTGGACTGGCTTGTCCCGTGTGTAAGTTTGATGTGGTGCTTCATCGATCATCACTGATTTCTTGATGGGAAGCACAAATTTAGACTGTAGAGGAATCGTTTTGATGGAAAATAGGAAAGAAGTGGACCACCTGTCATGTTAAGTGGTTCCGATATTTTGAGTTAGCTTGATGATGTTCTTTTTGAGTTTGGAAAAAGGATGATTCAAAACGGGGTGGAAGGAGATTACTTAATACTTTTGATGTTGACGCGATTCACCAAAGCCATTAATGCATATCAAAGCAGAGTGTAATGGAATCAAATCTCCTTCTAACATAAGAATCTTCGTCAACAAACACTTACTTTTGTCATAACTTCAACGACTATTCTTTCTCTTTCAACGACGCTGATGCCGTTAAACTGCATTAACTACAACATTTATGATAGACGAACAAACGTGTAGCGACTGTGAGTAACGGAAGCCAATCTCTCTCTAATGGCTATTCAAACTATGAGCAACAGCTAGCAAATGAAGTCTTAGCTATAAATGAAAAGCATTCAAGACAGAGAAGAGAGACGAAGAGGATGGAGTCGCTGAACGAAAAATAGAACATATCATTGGGACTCTGATATTCACTTCTCCGAGAGCTTCAATATTTATATATCCACTCTTTGAGTGAGTAGTTCAATGTTTCATCCAAACTCATTGTATTACTGTGAGAAAATCAAGATTAGGATCTTGAGATTGTTAGTTTGAGTTTGAGTTGAGAAAACAGAGAATGTGAGTCTCTTTATAGTGAAGTCTGTAAGGGAGTGTGATTCCCAGTGTAACCTTACATTTGGTAAGGGGGAGTGATTGTAAAGGTTTCTCAAGTACCTGCATTGCAAACTTGAGTGGGTTTCATAAATACCTGGAAAAGTTTATGGGGTTCTCAAGTACCCACCGTGACAAACTTGAAATGGGTTTCACAAGAGTCTGTGATGACATTGTGATTGTAATAGTTTTCCAAGTACCTGGTTAAACTTAGATGGTATAGTGTATTGAAAATCTCAGAAGTGCTATGGGGACTGGACGTAGGTCAGAGAGGGCCGAACCAGGATAAATTTCCGTGTGCTTATCGTTCTTTTATCTTTGTCAACTTATACTAATTTTCTCGCACTCTATCTATTTTTTATTAACGTATGGTTTGAATTTTGTGATCAACTGAGTTATGAAAAGAAATTTTTTTAGACACCCAATTCACCCTCCTCTTGAGTGACAACCAATCTAACATTTGGTATCAGAGCAGGTCTTTTGTTTAAAGGACTTACAGTCTCAAGAGTGATCCGTGGTTGAAATTTGGTTGTATGCGTTTTCGAATGATTTTGATTAACTATCCTCTGCTTTTGAAAGATGTTGATTTTTTGGTTTCTAAAAGCTAGAATGATAAGTTTTATCAAAGGATTTCATTGTGATGCATGAAATTGTTTTGAAAATGGTTTTCATCCAAAACAGAGAAAGGATTGGACAGAAGATGAAAAGAAATTAATTTCTTTAATATATTGAGCAATAAAACTTCAGTATCATGATCTTTATCGAAGTTACAATTTTGGTTCGATATTAAAGACATTTGGGATTCTCTTGTTTGTCATTATGTCTCTAACAAATGTCTTGAAGATTGAAAATGCTGACAGTTCATAAGCTATATACATCAATTTTTTATGAACAAACTGGAAGCTGTAAGCATAGAAGGATCAATCAAAAAACGCTTCCAAGAGTCAGTTAGCACAAAAAGAACAGGAAGAGAGTGGATTCCAAAGGAGAGGCTCTTACTGTTAAAAATGATGAATCGCCCTCAAAAGCTTAAGATGCACCTACGGTAAAAAGTTCCAATTCTTCTCATTCCTGTTTTAAAAATGTTTTCCCTTCAGAAGCCTGCATAAAATTGTTTTTGAACTAATCTTTTGCATCCGTTATTGAAAGAAAAACATTTTTTGAATCATGCTCTAAATTTTTTTTATGGAAGAACTTTCTCTATTGATCATTTGAGATTGCATCCACTATACCAACACGATTCTTGCAAAACTATCATACTATTCTTACTTGCAAGTATTGTGGTAAATCACCTCATATTTCTCACCCGTGCTGTATTAAAATTTTCTATTGTGAGAAATAAATATTTTTGGATTCCTAAAGAATGTGTAAAGTCTAATACTGACATTCAAGGATGCAATTATACATGGGTACCAAAATGTCCATCTAGTGCTTCAGTCATGTAGATAAATTCATGGACATTAAGGTACTGAGAAGATAAAGAAATCAAGAAAACTTAAGTTCATACTCAAGTGATGAATATTTGTTGCACAAACTCGAGTTCCAAAAGCCAAAACTCGAGCACTGCCAAACTCAAGTGAAGCATCAGAATAACAAACGTGGCAGAATAGATGAATAATTGATTTTGATGTTACAAGGAGGCATCCACATTAATTCAACAAAATCCATCAAGCACCAGGATAAGAGAAAAAGTGCCGGTGATATCTAATATTCTAATCCTTATCTCGTGTTGTCCTTATTTGAAAATCTTATTTCTGATACATGAGCATTGCAGTTTTTCATTAGCAATCAAATCTTGGTTTTCAACATGTTTTTGATTCCTACATGAATTAAATGATAATTTGTGCATCTTTTCATGTTTCGTGTTTTGAAATGCATAATCAAAAGATTTCAATATATATTGATGTACAAAAGTGCATATGCATGTTTTGATAAACTTCTTGACTTACATGGTTTTCAAAAAAATTGAAAGATTTTTTTGTGAAAAACTAGAAATACTTCAAAAGAGTCTTTCACAATGATAATCTTTGAAAATTCAATACATGAAAATTTTAATGGGATTTCAATATTCATTGCCCTCAGTTTGTTGAAATGAATTCGATAGAGCATGACAGTTTATTGTGGTTCCTACAAATTAACTATGAATGGATCCAAGCGAAATTGGACACCAACAGAAGAAAAGCGTTTATACAATTTTGTAGGATGAATAAAGCTTCATGCCCAGTGACTACATGGAAATAAACAAATATCTTGTTGAAGATGAATCATAATGCTTGACTTTTGGTGCTGGACGTGCAAAGGAGGAAAATCAACATGGATCAACCAAAATCAAGCAAGACATGACAAGGAAAAGCATATATGGTATCACATAATCTTCACCCCAGCTTGTATTTTAAATTATCAATTCATTTCGGTAATGAATAGATGATTCTTGTTTCATTCCAATAGCAATCCATTTCTTATGTTTTTGAAAATATATTTTAGATTGCTAATTGGTTCAAAAAGTGAAAATTGTGCATAATCATTTTACATGTTTAAATTTTCAAATGTACAATTCAAATTCATAAACATGTTTCAAAAGATGAATATGTTTTAATTCAATTATCAGTTTTTCAGACTTGGAAGTCAACATATTTTATGTGTCAGAAATGCTTCAAGCCAATTTGAATTTTCCCTATGACTTACAATGTGTTTTCTAAGAAAAGAGCTCAATGCATTTGAGCCTTATGTGATTTATGTGAACTCTAGTCATTTGGATAATGAGTATTGCTTAAATATTCTTACATACCTGTACTCACTTTGTTGCTCAAATACATTCATAATTGATTATCTTTTGTGAGCAATATGAGTATTTTACTCAAGACCTTGACTTGAATGTTTTGCTAAGAGCATTATCAAAGTCATCATGCTTATAATTATCGTGAATAGGTCCTTTTGGCTAATATATCAACCATATAACCTTTTCTCCTGGGAAAATTCTCCATCATATGAACATCAATGTTTAAGATTTTAAAATGAAGCATTACTGATACACTTCTTGATCAGTGACTTCCATCATATTTAACATAAATTCACATGTTTGGAAAATGAGTTTCAAATTCATTCAAAATCTCAACTTTGTCTATCCATTATGATTTGAAAGAACATAAGAGATTTTGAAAAACATGGCATGATCACTCTTGGAAAATAAATTGATTTATAAATATTGGTCATGTCCATTCTTTCTTATCAAATTTACATGCACAAGTTCATTAGCTTAAGCAAACTTACTTTTCAAATCGTCCTTATGCTCCTTAAAAATGCTTTCATCAAACAAAGCATAAGTTCCTTCAAACTAATTTCAAATATATCATTTTGAATATATTCATTGCATTAAAAATTGTCAATGACACCTTTTCTAGTTAAAACTCTTCTACAAATTGCAATTGAATTTCGCAAAACATCATTTCTTATGGTATCATCTAATCATTACCCATTATGACTTAATGATTTGAATTCAATCATTTGGTGTGAATGCTCTTTGATATTTGTTCTTTGTTGAAATATCACATGATTTGATTATGTAAGATCATGAGAGCTGTTGCGCTTAACTTCATTGGGTACCAGAGAAAACCCAGGCTTAATATTTTGCAGAATGCTCTGAAGAACAGAGGGAAATCATTTAAGTAATGTTCTTGAAGTGCTCATGTCATTGGATTTTCTTTCCCTGCACTTGAATGACATTCTTTTTTACTCTAATGAATTTGAATGAAATGATGATCAGAAACCATTTGTTTTCTCTAAAAGTGATTTTCAAAATATTCATTAAATTAGTTTTGTTTTCTCAAAACTCGCTCCAGTTTGAGCAACACTCATTTTTGACTTTTTGCTCAAATGTTCCAAAAAGTGTCTTATCTATCATAAACGATTTTGCAAATTTGGAAGAGTCAACTCTATTTCTCATCAATATTTTAAACCCATGCATTCATTAAGGGGGAACTTCATATTCATCTATGTTTTAATTTTCAAGAAGCTCATCTCACATATTTACAGAAAATTGCATTTGTTTTGATATACACAATCTTTCATCTCTTACTTGTTCATGCTAACCAATCTCCTTGCAAGAATAAGTGTTGACATTATGACAAGAGAATTGGATGATATTGTTGATGCTTGATCACAAGATGAATTGGAAACATGTGATAAAACTTGAGTCCAGAGAGAAAGCAAACTCAAGTTCTGAGCTGAAAAGATCAACAGCTTATCAAAGAATTAAAACTCGAGTTCTAGAGACAACTAAACTCGAGTTCCATCACATGGAAGGAAAATTAGAAATCAAAACTTCAAGTTTCGTCTGCGAGTTCAGGTAAAACTCAAGTTCTAAAATAGCAAAACTCAAGCTCTGGTAAGTATTTCTGTGGCTGTTCATCTTTTGGTCATGAAACTCGAGTTCTGAGAAGCTCAAAACTCTAGTTCTTGAACTAAATAATTATATGTTTATTAAAACTCGAGTTCTGACAAATTCAAAACTCGAGTTCCAGTATTGTGAAATTATTTTTAGTCTCCAAAATCGAGTTTTGGAATGACCAAAACTCAAGTTCTGCTGAAATCAGATGATTTAACCCCTTTTCTACCAAAACTCGAACCCTAACCTCTGTCTTCGCTATTCGAGTTCTCTCATCCCTATTTCCAAATCAATCATTTCAGCTCTCTAAATCCATCAAATCCCATTCAAAAACCTTCATAAATCAGATTCCTTGCATTGATTTCTCTTAATTTCACTCATCGACGTTAGCATTCCAGATTATACAACTTCCCATTCTATCTCTGTGTGTCTAAGGTTTGCCATGGCTCGAACAAAAGTTCCTGCTCAACGCACTCCCATTGTAATATCCGTATATTCCTGTGAGTGGAAATAGAGGATAAGCAGGTAAATTATGTGATGATTTAATGCCCATGGATATGGAAATATAGAAAGGAAAATGCCTCTAGACAAGAAAGATCATGATTGGCTAAGTCCCTAGTCTTAAGGATTTTAAGTAAGAATGACCCAAGGGCAAAATAGTCATTTAGCACAAATGACAAGGGTAAAATGGTCATTTTGAATAAAAAGGCCTAGGGCGTAAAATGTCATCGAATAATAAGGACATTTTGGTAATTTGGTCAAAAGTCAACAAAAAGTTAAAGTTGACAAAAAATGTCAAGTTGACAAAAAATGTCAAAGTCAACCAAGGGTAAGGTTGGAATTGAGAAAAAGTAGAAAAAGTGATGGCAATTTGGTAAATATGAGAGAAGTAAGAAAGGTAGTGGCATTTTTGTAATTATATAGAAAGTAAGAAAGAAAAAGGAATGCAGTGGCATTTCTGTAATTAAGGATTTTTGGAGGTATGGAAGACCGAGAAGTAATTATTTGAGGTAGCAGGAGTCCTCAAACGCCAGAGATCTGAATGAGAAAAGTTTAGTTGGGTCCTAAAGTATTTAATAAAATTATTTCCAGTATCCGGTGCGGGCAGTTTCATAGTACAGGGAACATCAGTTCCCGAAAGCCCCGAAAAAGGATTTTCTTAGAAAATTAATTATGGGAAATCCAAGAAGAATTTTAAGGAACGGAAAAAGGCTGGAGTATCAGGGAAAAATATAGAAATTTTTCATGCCCTTAAGTCCAATTGCCGCCGGAAGCACATTTTACGGTGTTTCACGTAAATCGAGGAATCCTGACGAGTTACGAGGAAAACCCGGGGATGCTTTGGGCTAGTACATGACGCCACCTAGGCAAGGAGGCCTAGGGCATGGCGCCACATGAGAGAGAAAGTCTCCAAAAAATTAAAAAGGTAGTTACCCGGATAAAGGTTACTTTACGGAAAAGCGTGAACCAGATCAAGTAACCGGATAGTCTGGGAGCCAGTTAGCCCAACTAAGCTTTTAAAGGAAGTTAGAAATCACTTTTTCCTAAATTTTCTCTAAGTTCAAAAGTTTGCCGTGATGAAAATCAAGGTTGGGCGAAATGAAATTCCTTCATCATGATCAAGTGAATAGTGATTTTTCTAAGTCTTTTCAGCTTGGTTTAGAAAATTATTTTGATTCAAGCATTATTTTTTTCTTATAAGCTATGAAAAAGCTTTCTTTAGAAATCAAATCACTTGGATTAAATTTTCTAGAATTAGTTGTGAATTTTCAAACTTGGGCCCAAAATGTTAATTTTTTAATGAATAATAGTCAAAGTGGTTTTTGAAATTCACACAGATAACTAATTCTAGCTTACATAATGGCTCCAAGTGATCTAGTTAAGGCCTCTAATGGATAATAAAGTGAAGATAAGAGAGGTATTACACAACCTTCTTTGATCGCCTCTCTCCTCTACTAGTATCCACGTGAACAACGATAGCATGCTAGCCCTTAGTTTCACTCTCCTATCGCGGTGGCGCACATGGAGCCTCCATTCCCGCCTTGAGGACAAGCCAAGTCTCAAGGGGGGAGTATTGATAGGATGCTTAGTGGCTTAGGATTAGGAATCAGTTGTTGAGTAATTGTTCATTAGTTATTTTCATTTTGGGAAGAGTCAGTTATGTATGAGTCAGGTAGTCATGCGTTGCCCACTAGTCACCCACGTCCGAAGAGTCCGTTATAAGTAGTTTCTAGGTCTTTCTATAAATACACCCGCCCCTATGTAAGCAGGTCACCAATGAATGAATGAAGAAATATTTTATCTGAGTATTGGAGATTCTCCTTTCCTCTGGGCTTCTTTTATCTCAAATTAAGTGAGATCCTTGCTTAATGAGAGAAACTAGAAGAGACTTACTGTGAATCAAGGAATATATGAATATTGTTGTTTCGCAACTGGAGATTCTCCCCAAAAGGCTTCTATAACTACTCATTGGTGAGATCCTTACTGTGAGAGAGTGTAGGAGAAGATTAGTAAGATCTCAGATTTTGGGAACTTACCAAATTAATGATAGGATGCCGTAGGCCTACTAGGAGTAGTCATTGCTTCTGTTTAATTAATTATTATTATTATTATTATGCTTTAATTGATTATTGTTATTTAGTTTGTGTTAGCAAGAAAATAGGAGCACTAACAGGTAGTTAGTGAGTGGAGGTTCAGTCATGCGTAGTGGTCTTAGAATGTAAAAGGTAGTTGTGTTTCTATTGCTCTATATATTGTGTGGCCTACTGTAATCAAAAGACATGAATGAATGAATATATGAATGTGTTTCTGATCCCGGAGATTCTCCTTGGCTTCTGTAATTGTTCATAAGTGAGATACTTACTGTGAGCAAGTATAGGAGAGAGCATCGTTACCTATCTATCTGTTTTGCCCTTGTTTCATCTTCCTGTGACAGAGATTCTACCAATTTGGTATCAGAGCCCAACCATGGTGACCACACGGTCCATCGCCGGCGACAACGCTATCGCACCTGACCCATTGGCAGCCATTGCTGCCAAACTCGATGCATTGGACGAGTTACGCGAGAAGGTTACCGCTCTGGAGATGCACTCACTCAATTCATCGGTGTCCCTAACTTGAATACAACCTAGCATATTTATAGAGGAAAAGATGCAACTGCCAACCTAGTGGGCAGCCCATGATTCCCCCTATTTCTCTCTAACTGTTCCTTTTGGCTTCTTTTATCTCCCATTAAGTGAGATCATTGCTTAAGGAGAGAAACTAGAAGAGATTGATGAGTACCTAGATTTTGGGTTCTCATGACGCTTCCGGCTTGCTGAATACTACAGGGTTTTAATGGTCACTCAATCAAATTCGAAAATGCTTACCACCTATTGCTCATGAGTCCTCATATTTATAGAACTTATGGAATGCATTATAATTCAAGATTTGATAATCAAAATTTGACAAAGATATAAAGATATTCAAGATTAATCTTTTATTAACTTGAAAATTCGAATCTTAAAAGGTATTTAGGATTAATTTTTATCAATCTTGAATCTCCAAAAGATATTCAAGTTTAATCTTTATTAATCTTGAAGTTTGAATTTCAAAAGACATTCAAGATTAATCTTGATGAATCTTGAAATTTGAATTTCAAAAGGGATATTCAAGATTAATCTTTATTAATCTTGAAATTCAAAATATGAAATTCGAATTTTACAATTCTAATTTGGATTAATCTGATTTAATCAAATCATATCCATATAATTAATTCAAATAACAAGCCAACGAATATAATTTATCTTTATAAATTAAATCTGAATATCAATGTAAGTTATTTAATTCATCATATAAATTAAATATTTAAAATAACATATAATAATGCTGCTATTTTGAATATATATATAATTCGAATAAACCCCAGAATTAAAGCTTATATTGGGTTGTTTTGTGTGCGACCCTGTAGGCCCATATGAAGAAGGCATAGAGCTAAACTTAGTACTAGCCCACAAGTCGCAAGTGGCCTCTAGTAATATGTTACGACTACCCAAGTCACATGGGGATCGTTAACATGATGCAACCTTTCATGCAACCACATCACGTCCCTTTTGTCACACGATATCTCGGTCAAGGATAAGGCATGGATGATGTCATCCTCTTATTCCTAACCATTATTTTATTGATCCTTGAGTAATCTGATCTCATTAACGAAAACTCTTTTTCATTACAGTATGGCCATACATTTCTCAGATTGACTCATCCAGGGGCCCAGTAATATCTTTCAACTAATACGAGGGACAAATCCCATCTTGATCATTCACATTCCTTTGCATGAAAGATCGCTAGCTCGATCATAGCTGTTATCATCACCCGATCAAAGGTGACTTTTTACCAAGTTAAAACTTAGCTACTCTCATGTAAGAATCCATGATGATCTCAAGTCAAAGGATGTAGTGATGTGATTACATATGAGATAAGCATATGACTTAATCCATGCAGCTTTTTCATAGCGGGTCGGTCCAGCACCTTGTACTCTTACAAGTGCCTATGACTTTGACTCATATCTCTATATCTTATCAAAGCCATACTGGTCCTACTTTATCTTTGCTCCCACATAGATAATTGACCAGGGACATTTTAGACAATCTTTATAATTTTCCCATGGATGCAATTATCATAATAAACATGTAAAAGTTATGATAATTAAATGGAGAAAATACATTAAAATAAATAACATATGAGGCACAATGATTGACCTCTATGGTACAATTTCCAACAAAAAATTGTGTCTCAAAGCACAAAGCCCATACAACACTTTCATAGTAATTTCAAATACTAACTCAAAAGTTGTTTAATAACAAAATTTAATTACTAAAAGATTTCATGACATAAAAAATAATCCTAGTATCATGGTAATTTAAATATAAAGTGATATGAATGTGCTTAAAAAGCACAACATGACCTTCAAGGCTTACTCCTTTTTGTAATTTTCCCTTGATTCCTAGTTGATCATACCTGAAAAATGTTAAAATAAAGAAGTGAGATCTAATGATCTCAGTAACTACTAGAACTCATACACATAAGCAAACCACACAGAAAACAAATCATACAATTATAACTATGTGTATATTTACATAAAAATACCTTATCGACATCATATTTATCTCAAAGTCATTATTAATTCAGCAAACTGTTTCCTTCTTATAATTTATTACATGACATGAAGAAAGGTTAAATGCCTCTCATATATCACTCTTCGTCCTTATTTTGCTTATAGGAGCTATAGGCTAACATATAGTCCAACAAAATATTATCCAAATAACTAGATTGTTATAAGCTCACCAATGCTTGATGTGATACTAGGCCAAATGTATAGAGATCAAGTATGGACTATGACTCTCCTACTTAAAAGAACAAACTAAGGAGGTGTCACATACTCACATCTCAAATGCAATCCTAATCATAGAAAAACATATAGATAAAGGGGCCCTGATAAGTGTCATCAATGTACACCGAGTTACGCCATATCATGGTAGAATAATTCATAATACACGTTACTCCTAAAACTAGAAGTGCTCCCCCGTTCGTTGCACGGGAAGCTTATAATTTATAATTGTTACATCAACTTCCAATTCATTCACAAAGTTGAATATGTAGAGGAAATCAAAACACCACAATAAAGGAACGTTTTTTCATCGCTCCAAAAGAATATAGGTTAGGTTTTACTAATAAAACAAAAAGGAACGAAAAGAAAAACAGAGAGCACTTCTGACTTTCTTCTCTCTATCAAATAAGCCACATCATTTTTTTCCAATCATTATTGAATATTCATGTCCTTCGAATTCTGTCCCATTCAGTCTATTGAGATCAATCTCTTTAGCACCCAATAATTCTTCATTTTATATCCTAATATAGAAACACGAAATCAAAAGGTTAGGAAATGTAATGACTCTGGAAGAAAAGAGTTTTATAAGGTTAGTCTTCTCAAAACGCTCCTTGGGAGACACTCCTAGATAGTAATAAGATTACAACTTAACTACTATAAAAACAATTTTGGCCTCAGAAAAAAATATTTAATTGATCTAAGCCTAAGAAAATATTACCTTTATTCATCTTTGATTCTTGAGAAGACTACATAAAGGCAGAGAGAAACGGAATCAAAACTGCAGCTACAAAAATTATAGTGAAGTTAGAGATAATTAATGAAATAATATAACTTTTGAATAATATAATTAAATTAAAATATACAAAAATTATTCACATATAATTATGAAAAGGATAATATTTAATTAAAAAGGCATTACTTCTTAAGTAAATGGAAGCTTCATGCATAAGCCCCAGATAATTTAATAAAAAAAAGAGTTAATAAAGCATAAATATAACGAACAACTATTTGTTGAACTTAAATTAAAACAATGTAATTTTAGGCTCAATAATGAAATGAGAGAATATACATGTGTGTGTGTATTGCAATCTAGGTCTAAGCCTTATAAAGCATGTGCTCAAAGCGCAATAGTTTTCCTTCCGTCTTTTGTATATTCTCTGCACATGTCCTTCCCTAATTTTATCAGAATCAGCCACATCATTATGGGGTTTATTTATTTTTGGGGTGAAGTCTTATTGGACGTTTCGGATACATGTGAAAGATGGTGGAGATAATATGGAACGACCAAACGTTTCTTGTTATATAAATATTTAAATATGGCCATAAACAAAAGATGGAAAAAATTAAGTTCTACTCACCCTCTCTCCAAGAGATAACGACAACCACCTGTCAATCTGGCTATGCTTTCCTGATAGAAAGCTTCGCTGATAGAAGTAAGCAAGAAGTCTAGGAAACCTTCGGGCCAAAAAGTACATGAATTTTCTTTTCCTATTCCATTTCCCCCAAGTTTTTCGCCTCTCTTCCTTTGTCATGATGGGATCATATGGGTTCATCATGGGAGAAAACATAGCTGCACCTGCAAGTTACTGTTTGAAAGATCAAGACCAATATGTATGGCACATTACACAGATACTTGTTCGCTCAGGAAAACTTTGCGTTAACGTGACACAAATAACCATATGCAATAACATGAAGTTTATAAATGTTTTTCATTCAGACAAAATTAACAAAAATCAAAAGTTTGTTCTTGCCAAAAATAATAATTGGGTAAAAGTTGCCAATTTGCTTC